>JAJIYU010014453.1:0-13233 GCA_030144865.1 Tinospora cordifolia
GCACATATTCCTATAATATGTAGTATTAACATTTATGGTGCTAACACATACCTTATTCATACACATATTAGCCAATATGTGTAAATATTTTATTTCTATTTATTTCTTAAGCAATTCCTTAAATTTTGTAATTAATTCTACTAAACCTTAATTTTCATTTAATTATCAAATTAAGGTCTTATTTGTCTATTTTTATATTATATTTCCAACATATTTTATTTTTCATGTGCCAACCCACAATTTGCACCCAAAAATTTCTTAAAATCTTTGAAATTATTTTCACTTGATTTATTTCATTTAGTTTCCTCAAACTTATTTATTTTAAATTATTTGACAAAATTCTGGGGTATTACACTAGGCACGTCCTTGAGGTAAAATCCATCATTCTACTCCTTATCGTGAGTATTCAAGTGTCCAAGTGGTAGAAACCAGAAATTGAAACGTTTAATGTGTTTTATAAGTCACTGTCGCTAATTGTTAGACTTACTGTTGCAACAGTGCCGACAGAAACAGTTTGGGACCAGAATTAGAGCCATATTTGGGACACCTAAAGGCACTCATTCGGACTGAAGTCAGAGGTGTTTAGAACTCATAGTAGAAACTCCAAAAGGGTATATAGACTTGACCTTGAACCTTTGTGTGTATGATTTGCTACACTTACTAGTATGCCATGATTGTTAGAGTGTTAGAACAAACTTCTTGTGTTCTTTAGAATATAGCAAAATATTGACGGAATGATAGACATGTTTTTGATGTTACATATTACTGATTCAGAGTATTCTTGAATAATGAATGTTCTATGACCCACAAACTATAAGTAGACACAAGAAATGTCTCATGAAATGGTAGTTCAATGGCGGGAAAGAATGCTAGAAAGATAATAGAATCTATGAACCCATAAATTTTCTGCAATTTAGCTGAAATTTTTGAGATGAAATTGACTAACCAAACCTTGATAGATTGGGCTGAAATTTGGTGTAGAGATCCTTAGATATGTCTAGAAGTTTCCTACAAAAGTTCAGAGCATTCTGATAAGTATAGGTAGGTCAATTCAGGCAAACAGACACTGCCTGTCACAAAGTATACGAGATCTGTACAGTCTCTGTATTTATACTTGGAAACCCCAGTAAATGATGTCCAAAAATGGTGATTCAAAATTTTGGAAAAACTTTAGGGAGTCTAGAACAGTTTTGTAAGTTTTGGCGCAAAATCGATGTACAGATTGCCCACAAAAAAATCGAAAACATGGTTGCGTAGATAGGGCCATAAGCTAATGTTGTGCCCAAGTTATGGGAATTAGGACTCTTGACCCATTTTTGGCCCAATTAACTTCATGAAGACTAGAATTGACTAGTTGGGACTCTGTTGACCAGCTAGATCAGCAAGTGATAGGTTGTCTAGGGTTGACCAAGATTGACCAAGGTCAATCAAATCAACTTAGCAACTAAGGCAAGTTAAACAAACATAGTTGGACTATTCTTGACTAGGTCAAGTTATTGATTGACCGATGATGTACGGTTAGAGTGAACCAAGTCACAGGTTAATGATACGAAGTTACGACCATTTCGCAAGACCCATTACTAGCGGGACACGATCGATTGCGAGAGGAGCGTCAGGAGTGGAGCATCCCAGTGAGTAGTTTGGCTCAGGTGTCTTTTGTGATTTTTATTCCTTGCATAAAATTTGCATGATGTGTCATGGTTTCAATGGTTTTACAAGATTCAAATACATCTGATTGGTTTTGGGATATTTAGATATACACAGTAGTGAGACCAAGGGCTCGAGGTCTGAGCGCGGGGTTAGGGTACACGATGAGATCTGACTCGAGGTCCGAACGCAGGGTCAGGGCATATGGTTTACGCGCCTAGCTTCCGACCCGCTTGCGCGATGACACTTGAGGACCGAGCGCGGGGTGAGGTGTTCAAGAAGCACGCTTAGCTTACAACCCGCTCAAGTGGCCAGTACGCTTGACTTACGACCCGCTCGAACGATGACCATAGGTTGGGTTGTTGAGTTAACCTAGCCTAGATACGTTTTTAATTATCATGGACTTGAGATGCTTTATGAAACTGTTGCACTATTTATAACTATTTTTATGAATGCCATACCATCTTTACTGTTCATACATATTTGCATTGTTTTGGAATATTGGTTATGGATGACATGCTGAACTTCCTACTCACTGAGCCATGTTGATTATAGGCTCACTACTCTGTCATCATTTCAGGTTCTATGGCGGCCGACAAGGGGAAAAGCGTAGTGATTGCCTGACTCCCTGACGACTCCCTTCTCAGCTTCTTTTGGTCTTTTTCTATTCTTTTGAGGTTGGTCGTTATTGTACTAGTCTAAATGGTCAAATATGTATTTTGAACAAAACTAATGTTAATGAAATGCTTCCGTTTTGGTTGTTGTTTACTTTTGTTTTTAAGTGTTCCAATTATTCTGATATCGTCTGATCGTATGAGATTTACAAAAGGCTTAACAGTGGTCGGGCGAACTCATCTTGGTGAGAAGGTTCGTCAGGCCATTGTGCCGGTTGGACCGCCCTTGGCTTAGAGTAGGGGGTCTGACAATTTTCTCGTGAAACTAGGGTCTCGAACTATGTTGGGAATTTAAATGAGTTAAAAAGTTTCTTTGAATTTTATAATTCATCATAAGTGAAGCATTCACCAATGCAATCACATGTTGAAGAAAGAAATCTATTCTAAATAGGTTGTCGACTATTTTTCTGTAGAAAAACATTGAACATGAGTTCTTCAAACTATTTGGTTGTTTGCAAGACTATAACAAAGCTAAAATTAGCTATTTTGAGTTTCATGTGTGCATATATGTTTAAGAATGCAACAAAATGCAAATTCATGAAGAAATTAGTGTGCAATTGACAATTTCGTCTCTCAAAACTAACAACTCCCCTCTAATTGATGAATTAACCAATAAAAGCTTTCTTAAACTAAGAAATTATTTTTTCTCTATGCGTGAAAACCAAAAATAACCTTTTTAATCTAAAATATCAATTGCAAGAGTGCAGAGAGAACAACAAAAGATCGTTTGAATTCTGCAAGCATTGAGCGTCTATAGATGCAATAAAAAGTAAAGTTTATTATTAGTGTGACGCTTCCTTTGAGCAGTTCGAGCCACTAAGCTCCTTTGGTAACTGAGCGAGCTATAAAATTGCTCATGAAATGGTATCAAAATAAAATAAGGAAGCAAGGTGTAAAAACTCTATGAAGTGAAAGAGATTAGTTGAAATTGAGCCATTGTTCCCATCTCTACAGTCAAAGGAAAGAAACATAAGTTGATTGTTTATTTAGAAAAAATATAAAGAGTGAAACAAAGACTATGTTCATTTTTATTAATACCTGGCTAGGTAAGAATGCGATTAGCCCAACTAAAAGCATGAAGTAAAAATTTTCTAGGATAGGGTCTCGAACTGCGTTGGATATTTGAATGAGTTAAAAAGTCTCTTTAAATGTTATAATTCATCGCAAATGAAGTATTGACAAACAGAAACACATGTCAAAGTAAGAAATCTCTTCTAAATAGGTTGTCGATTGTTTTTCTATGGGAAAACATTGAATATGAGTTCTTCAAACTATTTGGTTGTTTGTAAGAGTGTAACAAAGCTAAAATTGGCTTCATGTGTACATAGATGGTTAAGAATGCAACCAAATGCAAATTTATGAAGAAATTAGCATGCAATTGAGGAATTAGGCACTCAAAAGCTACAATTCCGCTCGAATTGATGAACTAACCAATAAAAGCTTTCTTAAACTTACAAAATATTCTTTCCTTATGAGTGAAAATAAAAAATAACCTTTCTAAACTAAAATATCAATTACAAGAGTGTAAAGGGAACAACATAAGGTCTTTTGAATTTTACAAGCACTGAGTATCTATAGATACGATAGAAAGTAAAGTTTATTGCTAATGTAACGCTTCCATCAAGCAATTGGGGCCACTAAGCTCCTTTTGTATCCGAACGAGTTATGAAATTGCTCATGAAAAGATATCGAAATGAAATAAGGAAACAAGGTGTAAAAGCTCTATGAAGTGAAAGAAATTAGTACCCGGCTAGATAACAATGCAATTAGCCTAATTGAAAGCACGAAGTAACAATTTTCTCGGGAAATTAGGGCCTCAAACTATGTTGGGTATTTAAATGAGTAAAAAAGTATCGTTAAATGTTATAATTCATAGTAAATAAAGCATTGACCAATATAAACACATGTCGAAGAAAGAAATCTATTTTAAATAAGTTGTAGATTGTTTTTCTACGAGAAACGATGAAAATGAGTTCTTCAAATTGTTTGGTTGTTTGTAAGAGTGTAACGAAGCTAAAATTAGCTATTTTGAGTTTCATGTGTGCATAGATGGTTAAGAATGCAACAAATTACGAATTTATGAAGAAATTAGTGTGCAATTGAGGAATTTGGCACTCAAAAGCAACAATTCCCCTCTAATTGTTGAACTAACCAATAAAAGTTTTCTTAAACTAAGAAAATATTCTTTCTATACAAGTGAAAACCAAAAATAACCTTTTTAAACTAAAATATCAATTGCAAGAGTGCGGAGAGAACAACAGGGGATCGTTTGAATTCTACAAGCACCGAGAGTCTGTAGATACAATAAAAAGTAAAGTTTATTGTTAGTGTGATGCTTCCTTTGAGCAATTGGGGCGATCTAAGCTCCTTTGGTATCCGAACAAGCTATGAAATTGCTCATAAATGGTATCGAAATGAAATAAGGAAGTAAGGTGTAAACGTTCTATGAAGTGAATGAAATTAGTTGCAACTGAGCCATTGTCCCCATCTCAACAATTAAAAACAAGAAAAAGAAGTTGTTTGTTTATTAACAACTATAGAAAGAGAGGAAGATTGAACACGTTCATTTTTATTAGTACCTGGCTGGGTAAGAATCTGATTAGCCCAACTGAAAGCACAAAGTAACGATTTTTTCGGGAAACTAGGGTCTCGAACTGTGTTGGGTATTTAAATGAGTTAAAAAGACTCTTTAAATGTTATAATTCATTGTAAGTGAAGCATTGACCAATATAAATGTATGTCATAGAAAGAAATTGTAACACCCTGGAACTTTGTAATCATGCCACGTTGCGAGTAGGTATAAAATGAAATAAAATTATATCTAACATTGGCTTGAATTTGCTAGAAAAAAAATATGTAGTAATGAAATGATGAAATTTAGGAGTGGAAAATTTTATGGATTGGTGATAGTAATTGGGAACTTGGAATAGATTGATGATTGAAAAAAAATAATTATGCATAAAATAGAAAAATTAAAATGAATAAGAAATGATACTATTAACATAAGTAAACTTATAATAAGGGAGACATAAATCAAAATCAAAGAGATTAGTATATATATATAATCTTATAAATTTCTAACAAGGTTGAATGAATAATAAATATAAACTTATAATAAGGTTTTATATAAATTAAATGATTAACATGCTTAGCCAAAAAAAAAGAGAAGAGAAGAAGTTGGAAATCTCGACCCAACCCGAGAATTCTGGTTGACGAGATTTCTAGAAATTGAAAATAGATTTGAGGCCGTGGTGATCGGAATTTCTTGACAACTGAGGAAGAATGATTTTGAGCTCAAAGAAGGTGAGTCAAAGAAGAACTGAGAAGAGGAAGTGGAGAAGAAGACCAAAGCTACTACTGCTCTAAGTTGAAGATGAAGAATCTGTACAGGTGAACCACGCACAGAGGAAGGAAGAACAAAGAAGAAGTCGTGCTCTATTTTGAAGACATGGATGTGGGTTAGTGTGATGGTCAAACGATCAAAACAGGGGTGGACTGTGTGTGTTGTTGTGGGTGATCGAGATGGGTGTGTGCATGATGTGGTTGCAGCTGCCATGAAATAAGAACAGAGGAAGAACAGGGAATCGTGATTTAATTGTAGCTGGTGGTGAAAGAGAAGAATAGCAGAGTGAAGAGGAAGAAGCTGGTATGTAGTATGATTTGGAGTCTTGTGAACGTGTGGTGACGATCAGAAGAGAAAAAACAAAGAGATGCTGCCAGACGAAAAAGAAGCTAAGAATGAAGAGGGGCGGTGCCCTGTTTCTGGAAATGGAGAACAACAACTTGTTGTTTCATGTTTGGGCAGACAAAAATGAAAGACGAAGAGCATGATTTGGAGTAGAATTTGTTGGATGTTCTGTTGCTAGTTGACCGTGAAGAGGGGGATCAAATGGCCGGCCGTGATTTAAATTTCAGGTGTGAAATTCTGGTTGAGTGGCTAATACATTCCTTTGGGTTGATTTCATTTTAAAAACCTTTCTAATTCTTGTTTTTCTTGTGTGAAGGGCATGAGGGTTTTGGAAAATGTAGATATTTAGCAACTTCTTTGGTTATTCTTGTTTCTTATTTAGTTTGAAATTTCAAATTTCAAACTCTAATGTGAGGCACCACTTTTGAGTACGTTTCATGTTCCAATGTTGTTTATTAATCAACTCCTAGGTCCACACTTTGCACACATGTTAGTATCCAGTTAATTTAGCTACCGAGCCCACTGGTCATACCATAAACTCTTATTTTGGCCCTTGATTTAAGTTATTTTATTTTTAATATTTTTTTAATCATTTGTGTGTTTATTTAAGTGGTTATTTATAGATTAATAATCCAAAAATTTTTGTGTATTTATTTCCAAATAATTTGTACTCTACCCCAAGTGTCCATATGGGCATATTCTTTAATTTACATAAAATTTATTGATTTAACCTTTGTCATTTTCTACAATGTTTTTAAAACACTGTATTTTGTTTCATTTTATATAAATTATTTTCACATTGCTTTTATAATGGTACATGCGTCTGGTCTTTGATGGAATGACCATTTTGCCTTCGGAAGGCAAAATTATTGTTTTACCCTCAGTTTCTCCAAATAACTTTTCATATTTAAAATCGTTCACTTTTTACATAGTCTTATTCTACAGTTTATTTTTTATGTGAATTAACCATTTTATCCATAAGTGGTCAAATTATCATTTTACCCTTGGAGTATTTAATTTGCTTAGTACTTCCATGGACTCAGTTATGACCTTATATATTCTTATTCGAGAATTTATCAAGGTATTACAAAGCATTTGGTGTATATATATATATAGTGCATACATAAGTAGAATTAAAATAATAATTATGGATATTGAAAAGGGAGTATATTTTATAACACCTAAGGACTGGTGAATAATATTATAAGAAGTTTAATAGGAAAAGAAAAATAATGCTTAAGACATAAGATACATGAAATATTGAAAAAGGAAATCATTTGCTCGAAATTATTATTAAAAATAGTTGTCAGTACCCCTTCCCTAGGCTGAAGGATGGCCCAACTGGCACAGTAACTCCACGAACTCACTCATCGAGTTAAGATCGCACAATCATTGTTAAGCCTTTCAAACTACAAGCCAAAGTGACATGAGATTAAATTTTAGGAGTTTATTAAGTAAAGTGCAAGAGTAAACAAAATATTATAAATTTAGTTTGGTAAAACCCTTTTATCCTTTGAAAACATAATAAAAGGTTGTCTTGTTCCAAAAATATATAGTTGACCATTAATTAAATATACACAAGTGACCAACTTCTAACAAAACCAAGAAAAAGGAAGGGAACCACCAAAGTGACTAGGCTATCAACATACCTTTTCCTTTGTTAGCCATCAATGAACCTGAAATGTTAGTAGAGAAGTGAGCATAAATTGCAACATGGTTCAATGAGCAGTAAATTCAGCATATTACATATAACCAACATTTCAAAAATAGTGCTTATATGCATGAACAAAAATGATGAAACAGTGCTTGAAAACATGACATGTAGTTAAAATAGTTATAAATAATGCAACTGTTAAAGAAGAATAGTTTGAATACATGTTAGTTGAAAACTATGTCTAGACTACAGTTTCAGATCATAAAATCTAACCTTATGGTAATTGCTTGAGTAGGTCATAAGTCAAGCGTATCGACCACTCATAGGTCATGAGCTAGGTGAATTCCTTGAATACCCTAACCTTATGCTTGACCCAAGTGCCATCACTCAAGCGGGTCAGAAGCTAGGCACATTAATCATATGCCCTAACCCTGCGCTCAAACCTCAAGTCTAATCACATCGTGCACCCTAACTCTATACTCGGACCTCGAGCATATGGTCTCATTATCAGTGTACATCTACATATATTTTAAAACAACTTTGATATAGTTCAAATCTTATGAAACCATTCAACCCATGTCATTTCATTCATATTTCATACAAGTTAAAGTAACATCTAAATTAAACTACTTACCTCAGGTCATGCGTATCGATGTCTCTAAACAATTAGCTGAGTCCTGCAATATATACTCAAATCTACATTATCTAAACCCAATTTTAGTTTTTTTCAAAGCGTGGCTCAATTTTAGTTTTACTGTCCCTAACCGGTCTTGGTCAACTTAGGTTTGAACTTGGTCAAATTTAGTCAAATTTGGTCAACTAGTTAAACTTGGTCAACTGGTCAAAACATAGTCAAAATTGGTCAACACCTTCAATTATGGCCAAATTTGGTGAAGATGTGGTCAATTTGGTCAAATTACGTCAATATGGGGTTGATTTGGTTGAAATCCACAAAATTTTCATACTTAGTGAAATTATAGCCCCTATTGCACAACAAATTTTACAATTTTTCTATGATCAAATTGTGCATCCAATTAATGGAAAACTTTTTTGATTTTATCTACAATTCCTAAATATTTACAAGAATTTTAGTTTGTAATTTTCGGGTTTCATTGTATAGGGATTTTAAGTGGGTTATTAGTCCCCTTCAATTATGGAATTTCATGTGACAAATGGCCACATTTCATCTCAATTGACTTACTTACCCATATCAGATTTGGATGAAATTCGGTACACTTATTTTTGGGATATCTCGTAAGGTCTTCACCAAATTCTAGCACAAAAAAGTGAGATTTGGTTAATCAATTGATTCCCTAAAATTTTAATTGAGCAATAGATTTTCCTGAGTTCATGTTTTTTAATGATTTTCAAGCATTGCTTTCCCCCACTAAATCTCTAATTTAAAGGTTAAAAAAACATTCCCTTTCAAAATCATTTGAATCACAAAGCAAAAATGATCAAAATCCTACTCATGCATATTATCAAACACATGCCATGCATTCAATACAACTTTAAACTTGTCTAAGTATTAGAACACTCAGGTAACAAGATAAATTGGCATGCATGGTAAATCACGAAAGCAAAAGCTTATAGTAAAAGATTTATACCCTCTATTGACCTTATGTACCAAGATCACACACCCCAAATTTGAGCTCCAACGAACTCTTGTAACCACTTCAGCAGTTGCTCCGAGGTTGCCTTCACGATCAATTTCTGCTGTAACACACTATAACTAATCCACTTTGGTACTTTATAAATCACAACCACGAGCGTAGTTTCCATTTTTAATGATTGGAACATAAAATCCACACATCAAAGATGGGGAAGGAAGGTTTTACCTCAAGAAATAATTACAAAATGTCCATAGAAACAATCCTCCAAAACTTGGATCACACACTTTCTCGATAGTTTCAAATTTCAACTATGTCAAGTACCCCACTATAGTGACCATTTTTCTCTCTAATAGCTATGAGTTTGGAAAAAGGGAATATAGGGTCTTAGAGATGGGTATGAGAGCTCTCCAATGGCAATTTTCTCAAACTTTTTGGCTTTGGGATGAAGGAGAACAGAATTGGTGAAGTTTAGTTACTAAAACTATCAAATGCCCAAAATTTAGTTTTGTTGCATGCTTGGGGCATCCATTCATGGCTAAAAGCTTTGCCATGTGGCCATCCATGTGCTCCTTAGGTGCCCATGCAAGGTGCTCTGCTGGTTAGACCCACGTGGTTTGGTTGGTAGTTCTGTTGAATGACAAAACCATGACCACAAAACCAGGAGCCGTGCATGGTTTGAAGATAGGAAAGGAACGAAGAGAGAAAACAGGAGAAGGAAGGAAGAGGGGAAAGAGAAGCTAGGTGCATGGGCCGACCCATGTGCCATGGTCCAATTACACGGACTGGGAGACCCGTGTGCCATTTGGCCCACATGGCCCGATTTTCCAAGCTACACGGGCTTGGGCTTGTGTTCCAGGCCCATGCACCTAGGCCTCGTAACCAAACCAACTATTATTTCTTTTCTTTTCCTTTTTTTTTCTCTTTCCCTTTTTCTTTTTCTTCGCTTTCTTGTGTATTGTCACCATTTTACATTTATTAACTTATCCATCTATTTTATTATTGTTATTATTATCATTCTCATTTATCTATTTATTTGTCTATCCATTTATTTATTTATTTCTATTTTTTCTACAAAATTAGCTCAAATTCTTTCCAAATTTGGTTTGTTTAATTCTAGAAAAATGTGATTGAACGCATAAACTCAATAACGCATAAATTGAGGGTCATCACAATAGTAAAATAAAAAAAATTAGAATTTCATGAATATATTGTTTTAATGAAAAGAATGTTATATATAGTGTTTTATGAAAATAAATATGTAAAATAAATAAGTTAAATTGCTCAAATTAAATTGGAGGGTAGAATATACTGAAAATAGCTCAAAATAATTTTTTAAAAATTATTTAAGTGAAAATATAATTTTTAGAGTAAAAATAACTTAATTGGCAAAATAGGGTGAATACAAGTGAAAATATAGGTTTTAATATTATTAATAGAGAAAAATTTCAGAAAAATTAGGTTCCTCAAAAATAAATTAAAAACGAGTGAGAAAAATTTATTTATTTTTAATTTAATATATATATATATATATATATAATTAAGAATTATAAAATGAAATTAAGAGAAAATTGTAGAAATACGATACAATAGATACCTATGATAAAAATAATTATTTGAGGATATTTTAGGGGCTGGAAATGATATTAAAATTCAGATGTCATAATAAAAAATAGTAATTATAGGATTGGTTAAGGCAAATAATTAATACATGCATAAGTGTAAGGTACGATAAATTAGATGAAGTAAATTGAATTGAAAGAAAAATCAGAAAAAATGGTCAAATTAATGCAAAATTAAAAATCAGCAAGTAAACTAATAGAAAATCATTTAAATAGATAAAAATAATAAATAGTTATGAGTTATGAGCATGTAGTTGAAGAATAAGCTAAGTTAATTACGGAAATAATGAATGAAAATAATGAAATTGATGAAAATCAGAAAATAAATATTAATAAGGAAAAATCAGAAATTAATATTTGCTAAAAAATAAAGTAAAATATTAAGAAAAAAGATAATTTATATAAAAAATGTAAAGATACATAAAATAAGGATTTTTATGCATTATTAACAAAAACAAATTTCACAATCAAGTGATATATGCATGATATTATTAAAATAAAATCTCAAGATTTAATTTAACAATGAAATAGCCAAATAATTCATAATAATATGGTTCATGAATGAAAATACATAACAAAAAAATTAAATTTTTTGGCTAAAGTTACGAATAAATTAGTGCAATAGTATACAGTAGTAAACTAAAAATAAAGATAGTGAATGCACTAAAAATAATGACAATACATTATAAAAATAAAAGTGAAAAGGAATAGTAAATATAGAGAAACAATATTTCATGATAGAAAAAGTAACTTTACCAAAAAATATTTGTTGATTTGAATTAGATTAACATCTCAGATAGAACCATGAGTAGTGCAGATCTCAAGGCAGTTAGACATTTGAACAAGTGGAGATACTTATGAGTTTTAAACTATTATTTTATTTTTGATAACTTATACATGTTTGTTTGATAGTTTATGACAATAATTTATTGAATGATGTTGAGTGGATCAAGTGATTTGATTGATTGACTTGAATGAGAGTAAGCTGAACATTACGATTTATACATGTATAATAATACTAATCATATGGAAATATGATTGACTATAATACCATGAAATTTTCTTTGTAAATTACTATACATTGATCTTGTTGTGTTATAAAATTTACTAAAGAAAGATTAATGAAGATCTTAACCACGTACCAAGGCAATGATTGGTCATTATGCGTTATTGTGGGTGTCCCTAACTCAAATTCAGCCTCAGCCATTTACTTGATTCTTGAGATTAATAGTGTTATCATGATAATGTTAGTGATAAGATGAGACTGAGATTCACAGATGACTCCACTCCTCAGATAGGGTCTAGAATTATAAGAAATCGCACCTACAACAATGTGCAATGTTTGTTGTTATACCCATACGACAACGTTCATGGTGATGTTGTTGCTCAGGGTGTTGTTAAACGGTCGACTATTTTTAACAACAGTAATGAGCCTGTTGTTGTAAAGCATTGTGTATCGGTTTAACAGTGAGTTACAATAACATTCGCTTGTTGTTAAATGATTCAATCTTTTAATACATATTCGACAACAGTCACTATGCTTGTTGTTGTAGAGATGTTATAACAACAGACGCACATTGTGGAAACCCTAACCTTTATCAACGGTCATGTGCCTGTTGTTGTAATGCGTTGTGTATCATTCTAAAGCTGAGGTTACAACAACGTTTGCACGTTGTTAAATGCTTCTATCTTTTGACACATATTCGACAATAGTAATAATGTCTGTTGTTGTTGTCGGGACCCCTTCCTAGAGCCAAGGGCGGCTCGACCGGCACAGCGGCCTGAAGAACCCTCTCACCTAGATGAGTTCGCCCAACCGCTGTTAAGCCATCTTTGCAAATCTCATGTGATGGGACGATATCAAAATAATTGGAACCATTAGAAACCAAAGTAAGCAACAATTCAAAACGGAAGCATGTCATTTACATAAGTTTGTCCAAAATACATACTTAACCATTTAGACTAGTACAACAATGACCAACCTCAGATGAAAAGGAGAAAACCAAAAAGAAACTGAGATAGGAATCGTCAGGGAATCAAGCAATCACTACGCCTTTTCCCTTGTCTGCCACTAAAGAATCTGAAATGGTAATAGAGTAGTGAGCCTAAAATCCACGGGGCTCAGTGAGTAGAAAGATCAGCATGTCAACCATAACCAATATTCCAAAATAGTACATGTATGCATGAGCAATAAAATGATGTGACATTCGAAAGCATGACATAGTATAAAAATAGTTATAAATAGAGCAACGATTTCAAAACCATCTTAAAATCATGCAAGTCAAAACATATCTAGGCTAGGTTAGCTCAACAAAATCCAACCTATGGTCAACGCTCG
>JAJIYU010014454.1:0-13252 GCA_030144865.1 Tinospora cordifolia
TTTTTTTCTCACTGCTAACACCACCTCACACTTATAACCATTCTATCATCAGAATCATATATATTTGATTTGGGTAGGTAATGTCACATTAATTGGAAGTCATAGATTACCTTTAATCTCATGAATTTCAGTCCAACGGGTCCATGATTCCACCCTTAGAGAGGAAGCAGTTGAATGGTCCATACAACTAAGACGAGGAAGATCACAACTATGGCTAGACGGAGCATTATTTACAAGTTTGCATGTTCTTATTTTCCTTTTAGTCCTCCCTCGTTTGAGCAAGGATCTTTACCAGGGAGCTATGGCGCTAACCTACAAAAAAAAGGTTGGAGAAGATCTAACCCATGACCAAACCAAAAGATATTTAAATTAAAAAAAAAAAAGAAAAAGAAAGAAAGAACATCCCAACAAAAATAAGAAAACATTAAAAAAAAAGGAAAAAATAATAATTAATTCCCAATCAAGAGAGATTCACCTCTTGCTAAAGAGAGACATCAACTCGATCTCTAAAGATATGCATCTCCATCTATCAAGACATCTCCATAGAGAGAACTATATATGCACACGCAAACAAATTAAGTAGCTTACACATTCACACGCAACAAAAATATATATCCCAACAAAATACATACATACAATGATATATATATACAAGATGTGGTATTCTAATATTTATTAACCACGGGCATACTCTTTCTCACACACACAATAAAAAAAGATCATAATATTTTAGTGAAAACAAGATGTTTTCTTGGCTATTTTTTATTAGTTGGATACAACTCATTATCTAAAATGCTAATTTGCAACCATTAGGACAAGGGAAGCTAGTGTTATATGCAACAGACAGTATGAAAATATACAATCTTACAATATATATATATATCATCGAAAACAGAATATATACTATGGCCAACTTGTCTTTCATATCCAACGTCCCATTCAGTGCCATCACCACATATTATTTATATGTACTAGTTTTTTATTAAGCAAAATTTAAATTTTTGTTCAAGATCTTAAAGTTATTATTATTATTATTATTATTGAGCTAAATTGAGTTGAGTAAAGTAACAAGAACAAAACGTTATGTTAAGATTGAAAAGGATTAACAGAGAAATTGAATGTAAAGTAAAATTAAAAATTTAAGAGATAGAACGGGAGGAAATAGAGGATAATGTAAATTACTGAATTAATTAAGCTATGACCAATAATAAATATTTTAGGGAAAGAATTGACTATAATTAACGTCTTTTGATGTAACAACTAAATAAAAGTTATTAATTTCATACAGTAAAAAAAATAAAAATGAGGAGTAATTAATTAATAAAAAAAATCGTAGACCCAAGTAGAAATGACGTGTACAATAACATATATCTATCATATAAATGTCATTAAATTATTTTGTTATTTTGAAAAAAAAAATTCTATAAATTAAGTCATATCAAATGACTGGACAGCAGTATTAAATTATAACTATTCTACTTAGATTCCACCACCACGGTATTCCTAATCCTAAGTAGTTGTCGTGAATAAGCTTTTCTGATAGAAAATAAAAGTTCACGATCAGGTAAAACCTGATTGGGATTTTGACTTCAACCTTGATAAAACGTGAAAGAAAGAGAATTATTATTTTTTAGTGAGTAATTAACAACCAATAAGTCCTTCCATCCTTCTACATACTCTAGGAAAATGTAAATATGATTAGTAAAATTAAAAGTAAATATCACTTAAAATGACTTTGATGGAGAAAGCTGAGTGTGAGCTGTGTGGGCAAGAATCTTTCTTGTGGTATACGTAATTGGCATATCTATGTGGTTATTACAGAATATATTCATATAAACTATTAATCCATTTGTACTATGGACATATATTATATATATGTGTACATATTTTAGAAATCTAAGTGTACATGATAACTACAATCATGTATCTTTATGCAATTGCGCTACTCATAGTCCTTGAATAGATGGGCAATGCGTGTTTTAAAGTGTGTACTTTCTTTTTAAAAATTATAAATATTGTAATTGTTGTAGCATTCCTTTAATATTATTATACGTCAGTCTATAAAATATTACCTAATCAATTAATATGTAGAAAATTAATAGTGTAGTTAAACTCATAACCTCAAGCTTACTTGGTTGAAATCTTATGTTTTGTTCCCTTATCCACATAATAATTAAAAGGTATGAACTGATCAGATCAGAAAAAATCTTTTTAGGGTGCCCTATCTACAGGTTTGGTGCTTGCCCCTGTGAGATTATATAGTTAAATTCACACAATATAATCTGATCTCAATGTAGGTCTAAAGAAAATTATCAAGCTTACCATGCTTCATTCAAATTATGTTTATCCACAGATTTTTAAAAACATTTTATACATACAGGTGGAAAATGCTCACTCTACAAACATTTTCATTACATGTCGTATATTTGTAACATACGATACAATAAAGTTATTAGAAAATTACAGTTTCAAGTTGAGTTTTCTGATTGAGATATTTAGAAAGATTTATTACTTGATTATAAAACAGAGATTTGCCACTTCTCTTTGCCGGGTAACCAAATTAATAATTGAAAAAGAAACAAAATTAATTAATCTTTTGGACATATAACTTAATATCTATTGCTGGGGACAACCTAGCTTTTCTTTTCAATATATATGAAAAAAACTTATTATTTTCCTTTAAAAATATATATATATATTAAATATTAAATAATTATAATAATTCACAGCAGCTGGCCTCCAGTACTCCACAGATGATAGGTGACGTAGATGGGAGGATTAATGCAAATGAACCCTAAGACAAAACACACACTTAAATTCAGAGCCACACGCACCTCTCTCTCCTTCTCTCTTTCTTCTTTTTTTTTTTTTTCTCCCAACGGCACACACACCAGCAAACACGTGCCACCTGTCACTCTCACCTGTGGTTTCATACCAAGAGCCATCGTCCTCTGGCCCATCCAAAGATCTCCTCGCTCTCTCTCTCTCTCCATCCATCTGTTGGCTCCGGTCAACTCTTTTTTAACCTAAAAGTGATTCATTATCCCGTACTCCAAACCACATCGTAACTACCTTACCACCTACTTCTCCCTACACCCACCACCTATGCACTTATACAACCCTCGTATAAGAAACGGAGGAGATCCAACGATCAACATTTACACAATTATAGATCTCCCGAGAGATCACAGCGTGAGATCTGATCAGTTCTTCGTCGTGCCTGAAGAACACGAGACGAATAATAAGGAGGAGGAGGAGGAGGAGGATGGTAACGTTAAAAATGAAATGAGTTTGAAAAGGACGCGTTGGCTTGAGAGGCAAGTCAAATTAAAAGAAGATTCGTATCACTTCCCACTCTCTATCTCTCTCTCCTTTGAGCTCTCTGTACAACTCTTCCTCTCCCACCGTCAAACGCGCGACACGTCGCTCTCAATCTGCATGATTCTAATCGCACGGGGTCGAAACCATCATTACTGCCTACTACGTACGTATGCTCGTGCGTCTACGATCATGTCATAATCACAATACTACGAATAGCGTGTGCATGGCAGCTGCAGGACCATCGTCATTTAACGATGATGATGATGATAGTTGATCAGACGGTTGACGTGGATTTGACAGTCGCAATCGTGGCCATCAAAATCTGGGCCTAACTTGGCGGAGGTGCCCTCCTCAGATCATATCATTAGCGTTTTTCTTTTCTTTTTGAGTTTGGTCAGTTTCCACCATGTGATTATAGGTGCAGACCAGTCACCATTTACTCCCAACGGAGTGGTTGAAACCATCAAAATGATCAAAAGCTCGCGGTACTTGACGTGCCCGGGTACGCACCACTTGATTGATTAGATGAAATATAATATAATAATATTCAGACCGTACGATCGAAGTTGACGGCGATTTTTTTTCTTTCTATAATTTTATTTTACCAACTTATCGTTTTCGTCTCTCGTTTCGTTTCATTCATTTAGGGAGAGATCAGAGAGAGAGCGAGAGAGAGAGAGAGAGAGAGAGAGGAGAAGGAGGATTGACGGGACAAGCTTTCAATACCCTGTTAAAAAAGTGTTCAAAAACTACGCGTAGTTTCCAATAGCAGGGAAAAAAGAAAAGAAAAAGCAAAACCTCCGGAACCCCAAAAAAGATAGAAAAAAAAAGAAAAACCCTAACTTCTCTCCTTTCTCTCTTCTTTCTTTCTTGATGCGGATTCGTTTTCTTTGACGAGCGATGTCTCCTTCACTGGTTTAGGGTTTGCTTGAATCTGATGTGGAATTAGGAAGTAGAAAATTTAGTAGTGGTTGAAGGTGGTGCCACTGTGCAAACACCTTTCATTCATATGGAAGATGATGAAGAGAAGAAGCTTCATGAAGATGGCGATCATCACTGCGGAGGAGGCACCGGCGATTCAAGTTGCTGGGTTGATGAGTCGTCGTCGGGAAGCTGCTTCTTCGGAAGTGATAGGGAGAGCATTATCTTAAGCGAATTTGGTTGGAATTTGCCGCCGGTGAGCCACCACCACCACCAGCAAACACGCGAAACTAGCAGCGGAAGTGTTATGGAGTTGGATCAGTTCGAAGTGGACCAAGGATTTGGTTTGGCCGTCGGAAGTAACTTTGGAATATTGCCGGAAAACCGTTCTAATCAAACGATGCCGGTCATGACTGGAGGAACGGTTGATAAATCCGGCGATGTTTCGACGTCTAATCCGTCGGTGTCTTCAAGCTCCAGTGACGAGCAGCCGGAGAAATCCACGGGCGGATCTGACGGAAAAGTACCTCCTGATAAACCGTGAGTGGTGGTTTTCCTCGCCGGAATCTTTCCGATTCCCGAGTTCTGGCAGAATCGTAATAAGTGCCTAATTCTAGGGTTTTCTCGTGAATTCCTTTTCCAAAAGATTTTGAGGGAAAAAATTAAATAAAAAAGAGGATTCAGAAATTTATCTGGACTTTTTTTCTTCGCGAAGTTAAAAGCCAATCCGCGTTTTCTAGAAACAAAAGAGGGGGAAGTAAATTTTCGTAAAATCTATAAAAACAAAAGGTCGGTAGGGGCAATTCGTGTAAAATCGACGATAATCTCGGGGTATTCTTATTGCCGCCGTTGCGGCGGGAATTCAGTACGTTTTGCAACTTTTTTTTTTTTTTTTTCATTCATTCCATTTAACAACGTTTCTTTGCTACGAAGAAACTCGACTCACAGCTTTCGATTCTCCGCTAGCCTTTTTTCGCCCATTGTTTAGTTCCTACTACTTTCAATCTTATTTATTCTCATTTTTAATAGGTAAAATCCAGTAGTTTTATAATAAAATTACTTACTCTTACCGGCCTATCTTTCTTATTATTTTAATTAATTAAGAATGGTAGCTGCCTAGTATTCATTCATTCGTTTGGTAATACAAGGGCTGTGGAGAAATGTCATCTCTCTGCTTTTTCCATGTAGTGCACAAACCGACGACTATCATAAGTTTGAATACTGTTTTGGGTATATTTTGAAGATTTGGTAAGTGTTGTTTTCATTATCATCCCATAATAGTTGCTTGGAGCTTTCCTCCATCTGACCAATTTAATACTTCTCATTTATTTAACAGTTTGCTTCCATAAATAATTCCTATTTTTTTTATGAATATAAATTTTTCTCAATGTGGTCAGTTAACTGCAGATGTACATTGAGGCATTATTATCAAATTTTGACTCAATCTTGTTATTTTGTTTCGGGTTTTTTTTGTTTTTGGTTGTCTACTAAATTATGAATTTTCTTGTAAAATACTAATTCTCCCAGGCTCAAGGAATTGGGCGAGGCATTAATGATTTCCCTCTCCCAACTAGGATATGTCCACACTATAAGGCTCGAACTCGCCATGAGTCTCTCAACCCGCTCTAAAGCTTGCTTTGCATTACTAATAATGGCCAACCTTTGGTTGGTATATATTTCTTTGACATGCATTTTTATCATCTTCTTGTATGTGGGCAATATAAAAGTAGTGATCCCTTGCATGCATAAACTTTAGTACCCTGATATTTTACAAAGAAACATTTTTATGTATTGCTCCTATCTACCTTTTGTTCAGTTTACCATGTGAATGGTGACTGCAGTTTTAGTTCTTCAGAAACAAACTAAAACAGTTTGATTTTTTTTCATAATAATAATAATAATAAACTTGGTTTCTTGGCTATAATTTGGGTTTTCAAGAGAGAAGTAACCAGCTATTTGTTTGTGGAACTTTTGGGTGATTTTGTACATGTCAGTTGAACTACATAAATTGAAGTCATTGTACTGAGTTCTATGAATAAAAATTGAATGTGCATAATCTAATTATTAAAAATTTGCTTGTAATTTGATATTGGTAGTTGAAATGTGATGTAGGGTTAAAGGAAAAAGAAAAGGGCAGAAGCGAAGTCGACAACCACGTTTTGCATTCTTAACCAAGAGCGAAGTGGATCACCTTGAAGACGGCTATAGATGGCGTAAATATGGACAGAAGGCTGTGAAAAATAGCCCCTACCCTAGGTTTGTATATTTACTTTACTTTGAGAATTTAATTAATCAGTAATATCTAATAATGTTAATTATGTTATCACGTATATATACCGCAACAATCAAAATTAAAGAAAACTACTTTAAGTTGTTTTGAATGCTAGAGTACCAATTATTCTTTATCAAAATAAAAGCTAAACTAAATTTTCTCTTTTTAATCATATGCTTACTGTTTAATTTTCAGCTTTTTTTTTTTTTTTTTTGGAATAGTTCACACTATATTGCACATGATCTTTGATCTCATTATGAGATATAAAAATGTGGCTAATAAATATAAAGTTTCTTCCTTTTTGGCAAGATATCTGGACTCCGTAGTTGACAATTAATTATTAAAAGTTCAACTCATTCTTTCTTTTTATAAATGATGAGGTTGGTGTACATTTAAACAAGCTAGGTAGTGAGCCACAAATTAAGACCAAATTTATCTGCAAGAAACCCGTTTTAACTGAGGCTTCATTGGATTGATCCTCTTATAATGATATTAATTAATTGTAATAATCATATGCAACCAGAAAATGATAATTATGATAACCATTCCATACTCATGTCTCTTGATTGTTTTCCTGTGCTGAGGTCTCCAGCCTCTAAATTTGCTTTTCATTTAATATAATTGGCTTAGCTGAAGTCCAGACATATAATTAAATGTGAAGAATTTCTCAATCAATTCATGTACTGAAAGCTGTCAAAAACTTCATGAAGACGAGATGTAAAACCACTTTCACCTATGTAGAAACATGAACTTCCCCTAGTCTGTACTTTTCACCAAGAAATCTCCCTTTATACATTTAGACATCCTAATAATCAGAAATATTAATCATGGAGGTCATATTAAAATCTGACCGTGTAGTTTAATAAAAGATAACTTTAATGAGTGTCTAATCACGACAAGAAATTAATAGTGGATTTAGTTAGGAGGAAACGTATAACAGCAGAAGGTTTTAGCTAATCCCTTTTGTTATTGTTGTGAATTAGCTTATCAAATTCGCTTTGCTGCACAAGGAGAAGGGTTTAACCTGATCTTTTTTATTATTTGTTAATTTATGTATCCAGTCTTGGTCTACTTGCAAGAGGATTAAAGCAAAAGGAAAAAGAACCCAATATAACTAGTTAATCAAAATGTGTCAATTCAGCAAAACGTATTTGAATTTAAGGGTTCAAAGTATTGGTTGTGTAAGAGGTATTAGAGCTTTTCTTTTTAATTGAGGTTCAGCATTGGTTTCTTCAAGTCTCATTGTCAGTATTTGCCTAATTATCTTTATTTTTCATTTTTATGTCCATTTTGGGTTCCCAAGAGCAGGATGAGGCTACACTGAAATGAACAACGAATGTTTCTCACAGCATTTTTGCACATGTTCACTTGCATCACATATATGGACAAGTGCTCTTTACACCATGCAATAAGGGCACCCATATCACGGTTCTCCCTAGCCCTAAGGAACCCTGAAGTGCATTGATCAGCTTCTACCCATGAATTATAACTTTAGGGTATATACACGCACATGCACTCATCAAAAAAACAATCATGCTGTATCTATCTTTTCCAACTACTTTTATTAAATATCAACCAATTTCCCTTTCATTGCTTTTATGTTGAAGGTTGTGTGCTTTTACACCTCAAGCTACTTGAATGCTGTTTTAACATATTCTTAGAAATTGAGATTGTTAAGCATGTAGATCTTCTTTCTAAAAAGAAAAATTATTGTTGATACGAGTACCTAAAATGATTTTTTTGTACAGTTGAAACCTAGTATTTTTTTTTTTTTTCTCTTTAACCATTAACTATTTTTTGTATGTGCATATGCATGCATAACATATCTCATTTTTTAATTTTGACAGGTTAAAGAGTGGGAGATTAAATAATGTAATATAATAATTATTATTTGATATATTTTCTTTAGTGAAGTAAGACTAACTAAATTTTAGCAACAAAAATGTAAATAGATCATGAAGTAAGAGAACATGTTAAGTTAAAAAATTATAATTATTTTATTATATTGTTGCAACTAAGTTATAGATTTATGATCTATTGATGGAGCAATATCCATCTAAAATATGCCAAAAAAGATGAGGAAGGCAGATGATGTTAGCAAAAGTTCAAACAGGGATTGGATGCATGTAGTTATAATGTATTAAATAAAGGGAATTGCTAAATTAGTTATTACGGTTACAATTGTTACAAAACTGCAACATTCGTAATGATCAGGTATATAAGTGGATACATTTCTCAAGATGTGTAATATTTATTCATCCAATGGTTCTGAGTGCTGCAATTCAGAAAAATTGCAATTATAGCAATCACTTGAACATTTTTCCAGAAGAAATTAGGTCCTCCCAAAGTCTTCTCTTGAAACCAGCTCAAATAATTGAAGAAAGAGAACTTCCCTTGGTTTATCTAATCCAATTTTATATATTTATACAATAAACATGTAATAATTATTATTAGTTATATATATATATATAACTAGCCTCTTTAATTATCCTTTTGATAACCTTCTTATTTCTTTCTAATTTTGTTATCAGGAGCTATTATCGTTGCACTAACAGCAAATGCACAGTGAAGAAGAGGGTTGAGAGATCATCCGAAGATCCCACGGTTGTGATCACTACATACGAAGGTCAACATTGTCACCACACCGTGAGTTTCCCACGCGGCGGGATCTTTTCCACTGAGGCTGCAGCAGCCTTCATTGGTCGCCTCAATCCATCAGCAACCTCGCCCTCACACTCGCAGATATACGTTCCAGGGGTACAGTACCCTATAAGAAATACTGCTTCATCAATTGATCATGTCAGCCGCCACTCTCTCCAGCTTCAATATCATCAAATGCGCTCATATGATCAACTAGCAGTGTTGCCTCAGCAAGATCAGCAGCAAGTACCCATTAATTCCAGTGATGAAGGCCTGCTTGGTGACATTGTCCCTCCAGGGATGCGTAGTAGATGACCATCTGGAAAGCGGCCCAGCTAGTTCTAGTCCAAGGTAACTATATATATATATATGCATCATATATGATATTAATTATTGATAAAGTAGTTCACACTTGGTTATATTTATGTATATTATTTACTATTTAGAATAACACTTTGCTTTATGTATATATATATATATATAGTATATATTACTTGTGTTTTCATAAATTAAGGGCTTTTCTGGTGCATGGGATAGGATAGAATTATTTTTTATGAACTTAGAATATTGGATCATAATAGATAGAATGAGATTATTTTTATATGATTGGTCTATTAGTGTGAATTAGATGCGAAAAGATTAAAGATGGAATTATGGTGGATTTGGTGCAACATAGAATAAGACTAAATAGATGTATTGCTCAATTATGAATTCAGAAAAAAAAAAAAAACAAATACAATTTTAATCACATAAAAAGATAATTTTAATTAATTACATAAAACCTGGGTCTTACAATTTTCAAACCTAGGGGTTTGATGGTTTTGCAGATTTACAAGAGAGAAGGAAGAAAAAGGACAAAGACACAAAAAATTAAATATTAAAGAATTTACTACTATTTTGTACCATTAAGATCAGACAAAAAAACAGTATGTAAATTTTTTTTCTCTTAATCTTGATCAATGGCCAAATATAGGAATGTTTCTAAAGAAGTTCTATCCCTTTTTATTTTGTGCTCCAAAGAACCCTAATTGATTAAAGATAACAAGAGAATAATTAAAGGGCTCACCGGGTTTAATTATATATTATAGGGGTCTGCAACACCATGATGATCGTCAGTTATTGTGGCTTTTGTACGTGAAGTAAAAGGAGACACATATGGTACAGAGGGAGAGTTGTCTAGAAAAATATCAGGCCAGTTTCATACTTTCATTGAATCCTCCATCCCAAACTTATGTAGAGGATTTCAAGCACATATTAAGCATGATTTGATGACTTATGTGACTTGCAATTGATTAGATTTGTTTGGAAGGGTAAAAAAATAATGCATAAAATCGGATGACCTCATCCAATTAATCTGAATCATCTGTCAGACCAAAAGAAGGTAATGGTCTAAATCTTGCTGTAAAAGTACCGATCCATGGAGAACATTGCACGAATTTATGGCCCACATGTTTAAATGCACTTTTCCGCCCATGGATGATTTTATTCATATGCTACTGAAATATATATATACACCCATTAGAATGAGCTCTTAATAGTTCCCAGGTCTAGAAACCTTTTATTATGCAGGTGTTTTTCATTAGCCATGCACTATTAATATTATTGAGTGGCACCTAATTAATTCTTAGAACCTCAAACACCTAGACAGTACTGATACTAAAAGGGCCACAAAAGTATATGGTTAAATTAGCTGATCATCAGTGAATTAAAGTTTAAATTGATCGATTTCTTAATTCACTTGCTTGTATATGTGTTGTTGTTTGTTTGTGCCGATGTATCATTAGCAGCATCTTCTTGTTATAACTTTATTTGTTTGTTATATATATATATATACACAAGGTTATCTTTTAGTGCTTACAATTGAGTGCTCATGGCCTACCTTGTCTTGATTATTGCCAACTTTATCATCATAACGGGTTCTCAATAATGCATATGACTTTTCTCCAGATAGATATATACAATGCCCTCAACTACTTCAACTTAAGTACTTCTTTCTTGGATTTGATGAAACTTCAGTTCGTCTCAGCTATTTCATCATCTCTTTAACTGCAAATTACAACACTAATTAGAAAATGAATATAGTATCTATTATTATTCTCTGTTTATTTATGTTTGAAGAGCTAGATGTTTATACTCAACTTGGTAGAGTGTGAGTATTTTGTAGAGGTGGTCAAGATGACTGGGCATGCATGCATGTTAATTAATCATAGAGCTTGATATGATCACTTTTTTTTTCCTTTGGGAAAATTTCATATACACTTACATATTATGGCATTTATCCAAGAGTTATTTGAGGAGGTTGATAAGTGGCTTAACTATAGCTTACTTAAATTTGTCAATTTCAATGAAGGAAGAAGGAGAGGCATTTGGAATGAACTTGTGGAACTCTACTGTCATCACTTGTAAATATACAAATATATACATATGTCTCTGTTGTTGTGTTGGAAAGCTTATATATATATATATATATATATATATATATATATATATATATATCTAAGCTTTCTTTCATTTTCAATATTTTTGCCTTCATTGTTCTTAAGTTGATTGGAAATATGACAAAGATGAATACATATAATTTTGAGAATTTCTCTTGAAGAAAACCTAGCTTGCTTGATTTCCAATTTTCCCTATAGCTTTATATACATGTGCCTGCAAGTTAATTCTTATGTGCTGCATCAGGAGGAAGGCCGGCCGGAAAGTTAAAACCTACTTCAAACTCCGGTGATCTGAATTTTGTTGACTCTTGAAAGTATACACAATATTGTTGAAGTGGCTGAAGTACTAGGGTTTCAAGTTTCCATTTATCTAGTTTCTCCCATATGCATCTTTATGCATCTATTATATATGGAATAATTACTTCTAAAATTGTAGGGAGAAAAAAAATTATGGGAATTATTAAGCGCATTGTATATATAAGGTGGTGTTAAATGGGGATGTGTTTCATTGACAAAGTAAAGGAAAAAGAACAACATTTTTTTTGCAGTTTTTCATATTGATCAACTATTAATTTTGAACTCATTTAATTCAGAACTATTATTTGAACTCTTGTTTTAAATTTCCCTGCATTATTAATTATCAATATTATTTGAACTCAAAAAAATATGTGTATATAATATTTAATTAAGAAGAAAATTATTAGTTTTGTGTTTTTCCTTTTTTTAAGTTATGTTGACATCTATTGTTGATCATTAATAATGACCGTGTTGCTTCAGTGTCAAACAATTAATGATCATATCATTTGGTACATGTGTTGGAAATAATTAATTAATTAATCAATCTGATTAAAAACTTATAAAGAATTCCATCTTTTCCAGTTTTTTTTTTTTTCCTTATTCTGGTTTAATGTATTAGGGAATTCATTAATCTTAGTTGGAAAACTCAAATTTCTGTTACCAATATTTTTATATTTTAAGCTAAGCATTTTTTAACACCTTTTGAGATAATTTAAATCATTTTTTTCTCTCTCTCACATAATTATGTATCTTTGTGGGGGCTCATAAGCAGCCTTTTTATATCTGTCTTTTTATTTTTTATTTTTTATTTTTTTCGACCCCAAATAAATAATTCTTTCTTACTTAACTTGAAATATCTCACTAAATAAGTAAGCCTTCAAAATTACAAATTTCATAAAAGAAAAACAAATAATTTGTAAGTAACTGATCATTTATCTTCCACCAGACCAAGGCAATCAATTATTTTATATGTTTCACTTTCTCTACAAAAATAAAAATGAATGTTTCATTCCACCAAATCCCTCTTCAATTTGCAAAATATTTAAAACTTGAAACGAAACAGGAGCCACAAAAACTAATATATTAGACAAACGACTGTAAAACCTGCCCCATATTTTTCTATTAATTAATATTATGGGGTAATACAAGTACTTTTATCTGAAAATCCTGTTTAAAGAATTTAATTTCACATATAAATAAAGCAGAATATATACCATCCCCGTCCTTTTTATCTGAATATATATAATATCAGAGAGAGAAAGAGAGAGAGAGAGAGAGAGAGAGAGAGAGAGAGAGAGAGAGAGAGAGAGAGAGAGAGAGAGAGAGAGAGAGAGAGAGAGAGAGAGAGAGAGAAAGAAAGAGA
>JAJIYU010014455.1:0-13227 GCA_030144865.1 Tinospora cordifolia
AATTATGTACTCAATTTTATTTAATTAATTGAGTTTGTGAATTTCAGTTATTTCTTATACTATTACCTTATTAAATTCTTAATTTTAAGTTATGTGCGGTTAAATACGATCCAGGCATGAAATGACTGAAATAGAAAGTCAAGTGTGCGTCACTTGTAATGTAACACCGGCCCGGCCCGCCGTTTGGTTTAGTCCACTGTCAAGAAAAATGGTGGACGCGTCCAATGCTTATTGATACGGGGGTTGGGGTATTACATGCGTGAAGAGTTTTTCTTTCTAGATTCAAAATTTTGTTTAAGTCGGGTACGTTGGCCTCAGTTTCCTTTTCAGTTTACAATTTTCTTATTGAATAAGTTTGAATGTTATTGTACCCATTAAATATTGAAATTAGTTTTTTCAAGCAATTATATAGATTTACTTTATTTAAAAATTTCAAAGTATTTTATGTGAAATTTTGCATGAGTTAATATGTCATAGGAAGTCTCACAGTGTTGGGACAATGGAAAGATAGAAAGAAAAGATAAAGTGATGCTCCGTCTCTCCGGTGGCCACGATGACGGATATTATATATACATGCATGTGACATGAATGTGTCGGATCATCATCGATTAGTCCAGATGTGATTTGGGGCCATAGGGGGGAAGTAGGTTGTTATAATTTAGTCTCTTAAAAAGTATTGAAACCTTTTTTCGCTCCTCTTATTTCAAAAAGGTAAAAAGATCTTGCTTTTTATTTAAGAGATATTCTTTCTATTTCATAAAAAAACTTTAAAAAAAAATAAGTGATGAAACACTATAATTTTTTAAAATCTCTTTGTTAATAAAAATTATTAAAATAAGATGTTGTAAAAAGAGTTTTCAAATGCTACCTTAGATAAATGCATAGTATAACAGGTTGAGTGGGAGTGAGAAAAAAAAAAGAAAAAAAAGCAATGAATTGGTATTTATGAGAGAAATAATAAAAAGGTGAAAAGGTGAACAGCGAGTCAAAATGCTTTGTGGGTTTGTGAGAAAAAAAAAAACATACGTCAAGAACGGTTAAAGAGTTCAAAAATTCAAATATTGCATTTAAACAAAATTTTTAAAAAAATGGGATCGTTAGTGACTAAATCCTGTGTAACTCTTTTAGTACGTAACCCCCATTATACTGGAATTATACCCTGTAGTGGCTGGGATGTAAAGGCGAATTGGTGCATTACACCCACCTTTACAGCCCATTCTTATTAGATAATGTATTTTATGTCCAACAACACCTACCCTTCACATATTCCCATGCCTAGATTTATTATTTGTCATTTCTCTACTTTCAAGCATGATCTCAGTCGTCTCATATGTTCTCATCTCCCCGCAGTTTAGTTCAAAAACGGACTGCTCATTTTTCCATATTTTTAAAGTTTATATTAAAGTACATAAATTCTGTATAATATGTCCGAGAACTCATATTAGTTTCATTTGATTTATATTTTCAAACATTAAACAATACAAAATGTACATAATGAGAGCTAACGTGGCTGTAAACGGTAATGATGAAATATTAGGAAGTTGCAATTAACATTTACTAACTCCGCAAGTATAGATCGAGTGGCTAGCTGGTGTACGCTTACGCATATGCTTAGCTAGCTAGCTTTAGCATAAATATCTACAGGATCTGGAAAATATTAACGACTTGGACCAAACATAAAGTTTGGTCTCTCTGTCGCTGAATTTGCAATTAATCTCTGCTGTACACTTGAGAAGCAGTTCTTCAATAGGAACACCGAGCTGAGTAGTTACAATTTAAGATGGGGCACTCTTTTCTGGTGAAGAGTTGGAGGCATGTATTTAATTTTGATGAGGACTTGTTCCTGCTTCACCTTTATGTTTTTATAGCTATTGTGTACATTTAATCCTCAAAATTTATAATGATTTCCACATTCGAACCTTAATTATATTTAGAGAACATTAGATGCACAAAGAAATTCTGTTTATTTGCATATATGCTGAACTCTTACATATGTAAAGAAGATATTGTTTTTAATTAATAAATAAATATGCACTAGCAATACTTATGTGTAATGTAGTACATATAATGATTCCTAATTAAATTAATTAATTTGATAGCACTAATTATAACCAATTTAATTCACATATAAAAGATTGATTAGTTGCACGTAAGCTTAAATATTTTTTATTTTTTGGTTACAAGTTTAAATATTATATATGTAGAGTCAATACTATTTTTAATTAATACATACACTCAAGCAATTTGTGTGTGTGCATATATTACTCACAGCAAATTTGAGCTGTCAGAAAGCAATGTTGCAAAAGTGTATGTTTCAGTTGCCATATGGCTGTCTTAATGCTGTTTCAACTAATAATTCGCATATAAATACGAAGAACTGGAGCTTGCAATTAATCTCTGTTGAACGTAAAGCAGACTACTTTTCAAAAATATCTAGCATAATCCATTTCCACTTCGCACGTACGAACGCAATATTAAAAGACTACTATATTATTATTATTACGTTTATTTTACGACAAAAGGAACCTTCTATAACATCAGATTACTCTTTTTCATCATATTAGTTACTTAAAAGAAAAAGGTTTTTTGAACCGGATGAATGCCCATGTAACAATTTTGTATTTCTTTTGCAGTCTAAGATGCATTTTCACAGTAAATATAGCCAGATCTCGGAAAAATGTTGGCCGTATTTCTCATATTGATAATTATTTTGGTTGTGTGCGCGCGTTTTGTTTTTAAAAGTAAATAAACTTAAACAACTTACACATTTAGCAACTAGCAAATAATAATAAGACTACATATTTGAACGCATATATGCTTAACTTTTATATCATGGAACAAGTCTGACAATTAAGTACCGCTATACGGACAAACCTGGTATATAATGTTTTTACTTGTCATCTGATCTTACATTTTATTGCACTGGAAGAAATCCAATGGTCGTAAGGTGAAATACAAAACCAGTTCATCCTTTCCATATATTAATTGAAAAGTGTGGACAAAAAAGACATGCCATCAAAAAAATAATAGAAAATAAAAAGAGAGATCGGAGTACGAATTGTAAAATGTTGTTGACTTGAAAAATTAGTCTTTTACATTTAAACCACAACACAACACATAAATTCCAGTCCTATATGAACGAATCCCAATCACAAATCGATACATATAATATAAAGAAGAGGAAGCATGTATAATTCAGAAGAAACAAAAATAAAAATAAAAAATAAAATTAAGAGAGAGGGGAGAAAAAAAGAACGGACCGGAGAGGGGGAGAGGTGTTGATGCTCAAATAAATTAATATCTTACTGAAACTTTAGAGCAAACGGGTCCTCTTCATTGATCCATCCGTACTTCTCCATGAATGGATTTACCAATGTGCTGGGAGGATAGTTTTCAATACATTCCTTCCAAGCATCATCATTTTCCAAATCCCTAATCACCACCCACAAACAGCTGTTACACTTGAATCCTGCCCCAAAGCTTATCATCATAACCCTATCTCCCTTCTTAAGCCTCTTCTTAGCTTCCATGTACCCTAAAACATACCATAAACTACTTGCAGACGTGTTCCCATATCGGTGAAGAGTCATCCTTGATGGTTCCAGATCATACTGTGTAAGCCCTAAGCTCCTCCCAACTCCATCTATCACTGCTGTTCCGCCGGTATGAACACAAAAATGGTCGATTCCACTCTTGAAATTCACTGCAGCTTTGCCACCGTTTTTCAATGATGAACCCTCTTTCTTACGCCGGAATCTCCTCATTATAATGTAACGGAGAAGCTCTCTCATCGGCAAGACTTTTGGAGCGAGCATCTTTAGGTTTTCGATGAAAGCCTTAGTTGCAGATTTTGGGAGATGCTTGCTGAGGTGAAAACCATGGCGGCCTTGTTCATCTTCGGTTTGCATGCAACACTGGAAAGCCTCGTCCGAAGCGCCTAAGTGGGTTCGAACCAGGCACTTGAGTTGCAGCATGGCTCGGTGCTTCAAACTAGGATTGTTAGTTAGAAGAATGGAACACCCACCCGATCTGAACAAGCAATTGGCAAGAATCATGGACCTGTCGTTCCCTGAATACCAATTTGGTGCGAGTGATTCTGAAGTTACGACCACCGCGAAAGCGTCCTTCTGGGTCTTAAAAATGCTTTGAACTATATCAATGGAGATGAGACTAGCACTGCAACCCATTCCAGTGAGATTGTAGACTTTAATGTCTTGTCTCATTTTATAACGATTCATTATTCTTGCTGCAAGAGAAGGAGCTGTGGCGAGCATGGAAATGTTCACAACGAGAATGTCAATTTGCTGTGGAGAAATCCCAGTTTTTGAAAAAAGGTTATCTAGGGTTTCGTAGAAGAACTCTTCCATCTCTAATATGGCATCTATAAGAGTAGGGTTTTCTTCTAAACCTGATATAATGTTCCTGGGAGCATAAGTTTCTTCACCAATTCCAGAACCAACAATGGCTCTTAAAAGAAATCTGTATTCTTGAAGACCCAAGTTCTTGTTTCTCTTGATGATTTCACCACAAAACTCAGTGTCCACCTTCCTGTCATCACTGGGCTTGAATAGCTCATAATCTAATAAGTAGCAACCTTGATTTCTCCATTGATTCACCAGCTTCCAAAGGAGGATGAAAAGAGGATATACAAGCACAACCATACAGATTGCTTTGAATGTTAGAAGCTCCATGAGACACTTTATCAGGAGCTACGTGTTCTATGTCTGAAATACAGAGAGAGAGAGAGAGAGAGAGAGAGAGAGAGAGAGAGAGAGAGAGAGAGGAACAGAGAAGGGGATGTCAGAGCGAGTTTTTTGTTTGAAGGAGCACGAGATTTTAAATAGGCTTATTAAAGTTGCACATGTGATGTAGTTTCATCTCTAACTCCCACCCGCCTTGAACGCATGAGCAATGACTTGCTATCTTTATAATTAACTACTATGCGCTGTATATCACAAGCATATGTATGAATTTACAGAAAGTTAGGATGCATGTGGGTGTTCTATTTTCGTCAAAAATAATGGTGATAATGGAAACCGTAACTAAGCTGGCTAGCCATTTGATAACTATTTCAACACACAGGATGTTTCCTGTCCCGTAGGACCCTTGCTTTCCGACTTGAAAATAGCGTCCATTTAGGAAATTATTCACCAGCCAAAAATGCAGCTATTCAATGCGATCTATCTGCAAGTGCTTGATAAGTGATTTCCTTTCTTTTTTTCTGCTATACTCCTCCTCTCTTGCTTCTCTTCTTCTGTTTGACTCTCTTCTTTTCCTTCTTCACATTTAATTGTTGATGCCAGGACATTAACTCGCAACGCGAGGAAAAGGTACGGAGATGGAGAAGAATTATACAGAAAACTGATCTATACATATATTATTGTGTAGGAAAAAGTATTCTCATTACTTTTAGTAACTAATAAAATTTTTTTAATGAAAAAAAAAGACACAAATACTAGAGAAACCCACAGTTCTAAATTTTATCGTAGGATGCGTGGACGATTATTAAAGAAAATTTGAACGCAATTAAACAAATATAGATTAGAAAAATGTTGTCCAAGGCATTCTTGTAGAAACCCATGGCGGACATTTTAATTTAAGGAACATGTCTTTCCACAAATTTCGAGTTAACTAGTACGATAGTGATACAATAGAAAAGGAACTCTATCCTAGAGATTCATTGTTCAACTGGTGATAGATACATTTTTACCAAAATATAGTTTCTCTTTTAAGTTCATAAGATAGCAACACGACTGCTAAGGCGAAACAAAACAAACTCCTTAGACATCGACAGGAAGTAGGGGGAAATGCCCACGAGCTCATCATACACAAGTAAAGATGCATAGTTATGGACAAAAAGAGAGGTACATAGTTAGGGCTAGGTATAGAGGCTACGAAGTCCCCATGTCGGTCCTTCTTGGAGGGTATCTGTCGTTTAATTTATATGTTTACTTTCAATTGTATGAAGAGATGCAAGCATGTATGTTTTTAGATTACAAATTAATGAAACACAACAACATAAATAAATTATAGAGATAAAATATTTAACACAATAAATTATAAGTATAATTAGCACAAATTATAGAGGAAAAAAATTTAGCATAAATTCTTAAAGTAAATGATGATATTTTTTGTTGGAAAAAAAATGGATGGATGTGTAAAATAAATAAAACAATACGTGTTACCATGGTATTGCAAGCAACTACTGCGATAATTAGGGTCCCCACGATACATATAGGTTAGAATAACAGACTACAGTAGTAATGACCACAATTACCTTAGTAATTCTTCCTCTATTTGAGAAAACCTTCAACTTACTTTCATTCTTGTGTCTCCCATTGCTGCAACTTACAAATTTGAATCCACAAAAGATTTTGGTAGCAAACTAGAGGGATTGGTGAATAGAACCACATAGTCGAAAATTAAGACAAAGGGGGATAGTTGTTGGGAGAAGATATTCCAGTTGATCAAGCATTTATCCTACGGTAAAAAGTTAATCCGAAAATGTTTTTGATGTCTTAACGAACAATGATGAATTTATATCTAACACCATGGGTAATGAAAGATAAAGGTATAGGTTGAGATGATTGAACATATTGAGTAATTTGATCATTGTCTATGCATGAAATGGAATGACTATCATGCTAAAAAGCTTCTTAACACTACATGTTGATTGGAATGATGAAAGTTGAAAGAACTTGGATTAATTGTAGTTGGGAGAAGAATGAGACTGTAAGTAGTATTATGATCTAAGTGGATTTTGAAATTAATTGCTATGGTTAATGCTATATTTGATAAAATTATTAAACACAAAAGAGAGTATTTGTTGGACTTATACACAATAAACCAGAGGGTGTATATTATTACTTTTGTCACTAGAAACAACTACGCGATAGGATTTGAAAGGGTCTTAAATCAGTACAAATTTTTTATATTAGTTTCAAGAGTGATGAAGTATTTTGCAAAATTTGGTTTAAATTGACTAAATACTTTATTCTTAGCAAATTGAACAATTTGGTCACGTAAAAGAGGACTTTATTGATGGGGATGAAAATCATCTTGTAACTTAACTAAAATAGAGATCAAATAAAGCAAGAAAATTTGTTTAATTGGAGTTAGTGTATGTCCTCACAAAATAACCCAAAACATAGGCATGTAAAAGCCACTAACACCTACACATCAACTTTAAATTCATTTTGGTATTTCAAAATTAATAGACCTACCCGAGGTTAAATGGACCTCTAAGGTAGGGTTAAAACACATTAACCTGCAAAAGACCATTTGATTAAGGGCTTGACTAAAGATTGACCCAAAATTAAATTGTAGAATGTGTGTAATATCCTGAAAAGTGTTGTACTTAATGAAATAAGAAATTCAATATCAATTTGATGAAATTTGGGGTAAGAAATGAAATTTGGTTCATTTCAAGGATAAATTTAGTAGGTCTAAAATATTTATTTAATGACCATTAGGACCTCAGAATGACTTGAAATTTCATGCGATCACATGAACTAATCAACTAGACAACATATCCAAAATTATGCTCAATTGGGCAAAAATTGGGTTTTCATTTTTCTAATACCATTTAGTGGAGCCTAAATTGAGAAATTAAATGAAATGAATATCACCCTCATAAAAAAATTGGTTTGGAAATATGTATTAATTTATTATGAATACAAAAATATAGATTAAAGTCCTAAATTCTTATTATATAAGAAAATATGAATTTTTATTAAATTCATGTGGGCCCATGAATACATGACCACCCACAAATGATCAAGTACACCCATAGCCCATACCCCCAAAACTGGCCACATGTGTGAGTATGAGTGTGTACACATGTGAATGAACCTAATTAGAAGTTTTTAAAAGTTTAATTCATGCTCACAAAGGAACCCTAGTCATCACACACAAGAAGAAACCAAAGAAACAAGAACAAAAAAGTTTCCTAAACCCAAAAACACACCATCTTGGTGTCAAGTGTGAGGATTACCATCATATCCTTGAACTTTAAACCCTAGCCGTCCCCTTGAGATTTGTGTGCAAACCTAGCTGTCACACATGAGAGGAAACCCTAATCAAAGTTGTCACAACCATGGCCCCTTGTGTCTTGAAAAATCTATATAAACCCCCCTTGTGCACACTTATTTTTCATCCCAAAGCAAATAGTTGACGCTTTCCTCTTTGTTACTTCTAACCGTCTTCTTGGCAACATCTTCTCACCCTCTTGTGTTCTTGAGTGATTTTTAAAAAGAAGTTAGGATTTTAGATTTATTTTACATTTTTTAAGTTGCTCGTTTTCTTGAAATGCATGAAAGAAGGGAACCTCTGCCAGATTTTCTATAAACAAGCAACTAAGGTGGATGAGATTTCCTACACTTCTACTTTACTAGTTTGAGTTTCTAGCATGTTCATGCACCTTATATTTTTAGTTTAGCATGTTTATTTTCAGTTTTCTACATGTTTGATCATGATTTAGATTTTGATTATCATGTATGCATGTTTTAAGTATTCATGATATCATGTCATGCCTCGTTTTCATGATTAGGTTTAATTTGAATTATAAAGCATGTTATGTGTTATTTTCATGCTTTTTGAATGTTTTATTCTTAATTTTACTATTTTAATTTTTTTATTCTAGAATATGTGAGAATTAAATTTAAGACTTTGAAGTTATAAACCACATACTATCATAGTAATCTAAGTGATGTTATGGGTGTTCTTTACATATATTAGTGTATATGGGGCTCATCACTATGTGTGGATGGGTATAACCCAAAGTACTTGGAATTTGGACACGTAATCCTTATTGTAATGTAATATTATAAGATGAATTTTCTTTTCATCCAAGAGTAGAGTATTTTGATAAGAATATCAAGGGATTAGAACCCCTTTCAGTCTTAATGTCAACAATAACCAAAAATGTTGTTCGAATCACCTAATTGTTTACAAGTGTTTGAATTTGATGTGCTTTTAATTTGAATTAGCAACTTAGTTATTTATGGAATGATCCACTGGCTATGTGTTCATCCTTCCCCTCTTATTTTTCAGGAAATTGAATCATAAAGACTACCAAAAATTAGATAGAGTTTTAAATTTGGAAAGTTTATATGTAAGGGCATGTTGCCCAAATTTTGATTATTTAAATTAAGACTTTCGCTAAATTTAGTTTGTAATTTGAGTTATGTGCTCTTATGGTTATTTGAAATTCAAGAATGTACTTCTTTATTACTTTATTGAATGAATAAATATTACAGATTATCTTTTATCTCCTTGTAATAGTCTTATTAAATTAAAGTTAAATTGTTTGGGATGTGTGCTCATTATGAATTAATAAGACTTGAGATAATTGAAATAGAATTTGATGCAAGTTGTATACTTATAAATGTAATAAGCCTGACCCGCCTTGTAGTTGAGTCCAATTGAAAGTCTTGGGGGCTGGAGTGTTACAAAGGTGATATCAGAGCTTATGCATTAGTTGATAGGTCAAAAAAATTAGAAAGTTTTCTTTGATACCAAAGGTGGTATTAGAGCTCATTTATGAGAAATACTGAGCCAGAAATAGAAAGTTAACCCTAAACATGTGTTGTTAGGTTAGGATTATAAAGTTTAATCTTATACAAATGGTGGTATTCGATTTAGAAAATATTAAATCAATTAGATTTGACCTATGCTTTGAGTTGAAATTTGAATGCCCTACCTTCTATTTTGAAATAAAAAACTATTTTGGAAAGTATTTTCAAAAAGGAAAGATATGTTTTGAAATGTTTTGTTTGGATATAAAGACTGCAAGTTGAGTTAATAGTGGGTAAGTTTTGTCTCAAACAAAGCTAAACTTTGAATTGGAGGTGGGTTATCCCACCCTAGAAAGCGCGATTGCTAAGCAGACTTTGGTCTTGCCACTCGATCTAGAGGTTATCCCACCAGCTTGTACGAGTGGTCCGAGTTGAAAAACACTCTTACTTTCTATGAAAGAAAAATATAAGGTGAAAAAAATAGGGCAAAAAATTGAATAAAAGTTGAAAAAGATGCCCAAAGTGGTGGTATCTTGACTGGACAGATGTTGTGAGTAAACCAGACTAAAACCCTAGGTCTAGGAAAGTAACTTAGGTTGAGAAATGGGTGGAACAGTGGATCAAAAACATAAAGCTTTAAAACATATGTTAGAAACTGAAAATGTGTGAGAACAAAATTATTGTTCTGTCATAACACAAGATCGGGAAGATTTTGTATCTATGGTTTCTATGTAGTATTGGATCCAAAGGGATTTGGGGGTATTGAGGAAGCTTGGACTTGGAGAATGATAGACCATGTTTGGTAAATGATTGGTAACTTTGGAAGAATTTATTTCTCTGTGTTTGGCTGGTATGTGATAGTCAGGTATTGTGGGCTCGAGACATTTGTGAAATTGTTTGAGTGTGGCAATTTTCTGAGTGAAAGTCTAAGTGGAAGGGGTAGAGTGGTATGTGTACTTGAACTTAGAAGCTTAGATGGAAGCTTGGAATGTTGCTATGTTAGCGTGAAATTGCTTGATTGTATGATTGTTTGAAAAACATGGTTGATTTATTTATATGTATGTCATATGAAACCAAACCTTGTACCCAAGAACAAAAAGAACCTAGAAGCATAAAGTAATAGGCCACTGAACAAATCGAGAACTTAGAGACTTGAATTTAGAGTCATAATAGTATGAACGAAATGAAAGGCTAGGAAATAAGAACTCGATGAATGAATATGGATGGGACAGCTATCTTCTCAAGTTTGGAAAACATTTTGTATCCCGAGGATAAGGGAAGATGGCTTGTGTGCACCTGATTATGATTCTCTTAATTCTTTAATTGTGATAGCTTATCGAATACTAAAATGGCTTCTGACTTGGAGATAATGGTTGGATCCAAGAGATATGCTACCAGAGATGTCACGTCAGACAGAGATGTCTTAGAAAATGCTCTAACATTGGAACATGAACTCAACCTGAAACAAAGGTTGAGGGGAAGTAACAAACAGGCCAGGAATGAAAAAGATCATCAAGGGTCCCAGAAAAAGAACAAGAATGGTGGGAAGGGCCACAGAAATAGGGGCAGGCCCAAAATGAGTTTAAGGAACAGGCTAAGAGGCAAGGGTTGTGCTATGTGTGTAGATAGAATGATCATCTTACTAGGGATTGTCCAACTACTCTTGCTAAAGCTCCTAAGCAACAACCACCACAGGGAAACGGTTAGAACGGTTGCCCTCAAGGGAGGCAACAACAACAAAATGCCAATCAAGGGCCAAAAAACCAGGGCCATGGGTAGAACTAGATTAGAATGTTTGCTGTTGAGGCTTATGAGGACTAGGTCCCTATAGTGGAAGGTACATTTCATTTGTTTAATGTTGTTGTGAAAATATTTTTGACTCGAGTATTTTTAAGTCTTTTATCTCTGAAGAACTAGCTGATAGGTTACAACTTGTGACAAAAAATACTACTTGTAAATTTGAATGTGTCGACACCAATAGAAACCACTATGACTTCAAAAGGAATGTGCAATTGTGACCTAAGGTTCGGGGATAAACTCTTAACAGTTGATCTATGTACCTTACCTTTTTATGGCTATAATGTAATCTTGGGGATGGATTGATTCGACTGGTACCAAGTCGAAATAAATTGTTCTAAAAGTTGTATGATCATAACCCTACCTTCGAGGGAGACTTATAGAATCAATGGAGATATGCGGAGACTACCAAGGAGTCTAACCGTAGCTATGATGAATTGGTTAAGGCAAAACAATTAGTTCAAGGAACTCTCTGAAGAAGAACATGTTAAGTTGAAGAGGATACAAGACCTAGCAGTGGTTAGTGAGTACAAGGATGTGTTCCTATACAACTTACCCGAACTACCACCTGCTAGAGAATTAGAGTTCAAGATTGAACTCCACTCTAGAACCAACCTTATCGCCATACCTCCTTATAGAATTGTACCAGTAAAACTAATCGAGCTGAAGTCTCAAATAAACGAGCTCTAGAAAAAATGATTCATTAGGCTAAGCGAATCACCCTAGGGAGCTCCAATATTGTTTGTAAAAAAGAATGATGGTTATATAAGCCTTTGTGTCAATTATCAGAAGCTGAACCAAGCTACGGTGAAAAATAAGTATTCATTGTGAAGGATTGATGACATATTTGATTAATTGAGAGGAGCCACTCATTTCTCAAAGATTGATCTTAGGTCAAGATATCACCAGTTGAGAATCAAGGAGTTTAACATACATAAGACTGCCTTCAGAACAAGATATAGACACTTTGAGTTCACTATGATGCTCTTTGGTTTAACCAATGCCTCAACAACTTTCATGGATTTGATGAACCAAGTGTTTAGACAATATCTTGACTAGTTTATGGTGATATTCATAGATGACATACTAATCTACTCCAAGTTAGATGTTGAACACTTAGAACACTTGCAAATAATGTTAGAGATCCTCAGGAGGCATCAATTATATGCCAAGTTCAGCAAGTGTGAGTTTGGATGAAAACGGTGAAGTTCCTTGTTTACGTAATATTGACAGAAGGTATCTCTATAGACTCTGAGAAGGTGGAAGCTATCATAGATTGGAAGCAACCTAAAATCGTTACAAAGATTAGGAGTTTCTTAGGCCTGGTTGGATATTACAGAAGGTTCATCCAAGATTTCTCTAAACTAACATAACCTATGGTCAAACTAACCAGGAAGGGAGTTAAGTTCGACTAGACTGAGATGTATGAACAATCATTCCATGAATTGGAGAAGAGATTGATTACGACCCCTATCCTAGTCACTCCAACCCATGATGTTACGTATACCCTCTATATTGATGTTTCGCTGAGTGGACTTAGAGCAGTGTTGATGCAAGAACGAAAAGTAGTCGTGTATGCTTCATGACAACTAAAGGTCCATCAGAAGAATTACCTTACTCATGATCTAGAATTAGTGGTCATTGTATTCGCCTTGAAGATTTGGAGACACTACTTCTATGGTGAAAAACTTGATAATTTTCATATCACAAGAGCTTTACATCTACACTTAAAAAGAGTTGAACCTCAGGCAATGTAACACCCCAACCCCCATATCATTAAACATTGGACGCATCTACCATTTTACTTGACAGTGGACTAAACCAAACGGCGGGCCGGGCCGGTGTTACATTACAAGCGACGCACACTTGACTTTCTATTTCAATCATTTCATGCCTTGATCGTATTTAACCGTAC
>JAJIYU010014456.1:0-13202 GCA_030144865.1 Tinospora cordifolia
ACTTCATAGAACTTGATTAAATGTTCTTTAATGCATTAGATCAGGAAGCTCCTTATCCATGGAAATTTTTTAAGGCGCCACCATCCCATGGAAGAGCAAATTGCAGAGAATGCCAAAGTTCCCTAATGCATTCTTTCATTAGTACAAGCGGAAAACCACCAAAAGATAAGGTCCCACCAACCCGTTCCTACTTGCGCTCCAACATGCCCAACCATTACCTGCCAACGCAACAAATGGTAGAGGCGGTCACAACACGTGTCATGTAAAACAAGCCAACCATTTCCTGTCTTCTGAGGTCAGTGGGCATTTTCCTTCCTTCTGAGGCTAGTGGGCATTGGTAACTTTCGTCTCTCTAGTCCTTCTGAAGCACAGATATAAACATTCAAAAGCGTCACTGGCCAATAAGTTACTGGAACTGAGAAATGCCTCAAACCCGAGACTCTTCTGGAAACTCAAAAACCTTTAGGATAGGTGCGCTTACACAAGTTTAATTTTGCTTTTATCACAACCAGTTGTTTTCAACAAGTGGGCAAGGAACGTTTACAAGAGCTATAATAAAGGGCGCAAGTTGCAGGCTTGATATTTTGGATGAATAGTAGATGCAAGTGACGTTTATTTTATTTTAGGAGTTGGAAGATGATAAGCTCCTTGTCTTCTACTGTAATTTACTGCGTACCTGATGAATAAATGTACTACTCACCTACTATCATTTTCATTCTTTTCTTTAAATTTCAAGTCAAAAAAAGGGTGAGAAAGATATACTGTCCTCTCCTCAATGGCCCTACTTCCTTGCTGGAAATCAAAACAAAAAGACCTGCAACTTCACGCAGTTAGAAGTTACCTGACATCAAACGCCATGATGAAGTTGTAGATGATCCGTTCCTAACTGCATGGTGCAGACTAAGCACACAGTTTACTGTCATCAATAGCTTTGTTAAAAAATCATAACAGCCAGTTATGAAGACAGATTTGCAAGGAAGATTTAGCTAGACTACTTTATTTTCTTTTTGGGTTGATTGTATGAACAATGATAGGTTTACGGGTTACCATACATTCATTTGTGGAAGAATCAATTTGGAACTGCTCCCCCTTGTTTGCTCAATCATCAGAGAAGAATAATTAACCATTGGAAGAAAAGGAAGATACCCTGCATCATAGCTCTATCTAATGGTTAAGATCATGCCATTTGGTGAACCTACAAGAAAGTTGATGCAGATCAGAATGATTATGGACCTTGCTGCAAATGCGCCATTTCCATGTGGACAGATGAGATAGACTCTGGTACCACCTATCAAATGATGTAAAAGCCACAAGGTAAGACAAAACAAGGAGACAGAAACATGAAATTTGAAAATGTAACAGATACACTTCATTGTCATGGCCATCACTATCAAGGAGAATCCTGTACAAACACATATCCATCAAAAAATGAACTTCCAATTTCCCTCACGATGCGGCTTCTTGCAAGAACTGCACACTCTTCTTCCCCACATGATATTGTAATGGGATTGTGAGAGTTAATTCTCTTAAAATGGGACAAGAAATGTTTCCTCGCCAGAGCCACGAAACATTGCATCAATTAAAACTGTCTACCTACTACAAGTGGGCAACATAGTTATATCAGTTAGATTCCATTAATAAGGAAAATTATGTGGTTAAGGTAACACCTTCAATTATGTGTAACGGACACCCTGAATACACAACATTGCAGGAGTATTATTATATTATCAAATCATTTCAGAGATCAAAGGCCTGTTAAATGCTTACCTGCAGAGATGGGCATCTTCTGCTCCACAAAAGGTTAACTTTGTAAATTTTCAAGAAACCCAAAAAAAAAAAAAAAAAATATATATATATATATATATATATATATAAAACCAGGAGTATGAAATGATAGTGTTTCACATGACATAACCATTCAATTTTCATGTTTTTGCCCCTTCACCGTAAATCAGTTCTCAACAAGAGAATTTTAAGACAATAAGCATCTCAGGTCACTTCATTATCTATTGCTTTATAAAAACCATAGACAACATTATCTTGACAATTTGGAGATGAATTAAATATTTCTTAACACCTAAAACTCACTTAACACTACATTTTCTGATAAATTGAAGGGACATGCTCTTCCCCCTTTTTGTACAGGCAATCATCTTGATAGACTTTCCCTTCATCTTAGCACCAGTTGGGGGTGCTTTCTCCAAGCTCTTGGTGATATCATTTTTAAATTTAACCACTATCCGTCTGAACTCCTACTTTAGCTATAATAACCATGTACTTTTCTTTGCATTCATCTTAAAAATGGTTTATTACTTCATTTTCCCATTATCATATAGAACTATTCTTTCCAGTTCATCCACCCAACTCTAGTCTAGAGCAACATAACATAAATATCACTTTCCTTATGGACAATATACGAATCTTAATAACTCAATTCAACTAAGCTTTTTCCCAACTACAACATCAGCTTCTTGAATTTGCTTTCCCCATTCCACTTATCAAAAGCTAATTTGTGTCCACATAGCACCCTTTGCTTAATGAGGGTTTCGTATTCCTTGTCATTCAATTAAGTATATCAATGTCATAGTTGATTTGACAATTTTTTTTACTATCCATGCTATACACCTAGGATCAAATCACACAATGACATCAAGTTATAAAGATTGTGTCAAGGATCAGTAATGCTATTGCAACAATATTGCTTTTTATTGGCAATCTAATGAAGCATGTTCTCCTGCTTACATATGATTGGGTTTTTCTCAATTATACCTAACTGTTTGCGATTCTCAAAGAACAAGACAATGTTGCCTTATGTTTGTCATTGCTCCTCCAAATCTACTTAAAAAATAGATAATTGACATGGCTCTTTCACCGTTGTTTGGGAGCTTTTGCCCATTTTCCCCTATGATACAATTAATTGTACATTCAGCATCAATAATCTAGTAATATATTGAAGTTCAGTAGTCCTAGAAACCTCAACAATTAGGTCCTTCATCTTAACATAGCTCATGCAAATTTTTAGTAATACATTAACTTTTAGTGTAAATACTGTGAAAGGATACAATAAGTCCCTTCAGATAAATCACAACCAATTCGAAGCAACGTTTGCTTGCAAGTTCTAAAAAACATAGCAAGACATCCAACTTGGCCCACTCTAAGCTATCACTTGTGTGTGTCCAAGAAATTATATCCTTACATCCTCAATCAAAGAATTTTAAAAATGAATCAATACAAGTAAAACAAAAGAAAATTAATATGTGGATGGAAATAACCCAAATGCTAACGAACCTTTGGAGAGCAAGAATGCTGCTCCCACAGATTTCCTATCATTCAGTTAAAGATCTAGAAAACAGAAAGTAAAGAGTATAATTGAATTAAACTATAATTGTTAGTTCCTAATGTATATTACTAATATTTACAAAATAATGATGTTACCTTGCTACACACCACCTCCTTCCAAGAAAAGATTGAATAATATACATTCTCTTTACTTGTTCAGATCCATAACAGGTGAAAGACCTTATGAAAGCACCACTCTTCCTTTAAATGATCCCTATAGTAAAAAGCATCTGCTTGAAATCCTATGCCAACCAAGCAGACCAGATCACTGTTCTATATAGTTTTTCCATAGCCTGTTATCTATAAAAAAAATGGTTACTAATAGAATTTTAGATAAAATTGAAATTCATAAATTACCAATCATCTTCTTGATGTTCCTATCTCTTTCTATTCTGCCCTTCTTTCTGATCCCAACATGCGTAATGTCAATTGTACTATCTTTTTGCCCTGGAGATGACTGCAATTGCAGTAAAGAAATCGTTGGAGCTATTGACCTACAATACCTATTATAACAGATGCTGTGGTTCTCCATCTTTATGCAATTTGAAGTTGTAAAGCTCCACAAGACATGATCTCAACATCCTACCGTAATGGGCCTTTAGTATCTACACTACAAAACTTCGGCTCAGATCAATTTATAATAAATGTTGCATTGCAATGGGAATACTACAAGTGAAAATATTCGAAAACAAACTTCTAGATAAGCAATTAAATGGAACCAACATTAGTAATTTAAAGAAGAAAGCATAAGAGTACTAAGAGGTATAAACTTGGCTTATAATTATCTACTAGCCGCTAGTCGTGCAACTTGATGTGAAGTGCTTTATAGATGTATTATGTAAAATTATTCTTTGCAACTAGAGGCCAGTCTAATCACCAACAGCTTGGTAAATAAGTGCTCTTTAATAAGAAGAGAGAGATTTTTTGCTCCTAAGGATGTTGAGTTCATCAAGCAGGTAGTAGTTCAAGTGCTAACAGAAATCTCAGAATTTAACACTAAAACCAATGAAGGAAAAAATAAAGAATGTAATAAAAAAAAAAATAAATAAATAAAGAAGACATAATAATTAATACAAAAATATGGGAATTTGAATGGTTTCTAATAATCTTCTGATACAGGGACGTACATTTTCTGGAGTCAAAACAGAAATCTCCACTTTGCTTGCATTGTATACAATGATGGTTTTATTCAATCATAAGACTTCTCAAAATTGATAATAGGCTTCAGACAGAAATATGCATTTACAAAATATATATTAACATTCATATGAAAAGCTAATATGACAAGATTCTAAAACTGGTAGGCAATGCATATGGTAGACAAATTTTATAAACTATAAAGCTGCTACCTAAATGTGGAACAAAACCTTCCCTGATGTACCAGAAAAACAAGAGTTCATGTATTGATTCTCCTAAATAATTACAATGAGTGTCAATGACACAATACCTAATTGCCAACATTCTCTCTCTCATCTTTTTATATTTTTCTCGTTTCAGTCACCACTCCACTATTTGATTGAATGGGACCACTGGTGGAATTGATTCCGCTACTATTTGCAGCACCCTCCACTCTAGCATCCATTTGTGGAGTAGACTCCAAACTAAAAGGAATCTCATCACTACCATGCATGTTCCTAACATGGTTGAGGAGTCTTGTGAGCTCTGTTTGCACATAATCAATACGTTCCTTTGTCATAGATGATTCTGTAAATAGAGTTGCTGTAAGGGAATGAAATGCTTTACACCAGTCGGAACTGTTGAGTTGAGTACTCTTAGAAACTAATGAACTTTCTCGCCTCCATCTAATTGGCAAATACTTATCTGGAATATGAAAATAGTTCTTCAAAGCAAGCACGCGAAGAGCATGCCTGCAAAGGATCCCAGAGAACTCAAATTCCTTGCAAGAACAATGTACCCTTTCATCTTTCAGTGTCCAACTCACAAGATGCCCACCGTCCATTTGTTTGTGATGCCGCACTAGGTACAATCCATTAGGCATTTCAAATGCTGCACAGTGCATTGACAGCATAAGCTCTTGTTGTAACCTGCTAAATGCATAAGGTGTAAGAACACCATATGCATGTTCCTCAATGGGCATAGATGTTCTCCCATGCACATCTTCCATCTCTTCATCCCCCACTTGATTCTTAGAACTGACAATAGTAGCCACCTACAAGGATCTCAAATAAATCATGTAATCAAAGCACTGCCAATTGGCAATTATAATAATAAAGAATGAGTTTAGTTCAATATGCCTTCTCAAAAAAGCTTTCTGAACATGTTTGTGCACTCAAGATTTCTTTCAAGAATGCATCTATCGACTTGGAAAATTCTGCTGTCATTGCACCATGGAAGTAACCTTTTATGAAGGATAGCGCCCAAGATGCTCTATGAGAAAAGAGCAAAACAATGTGCGTATTTGAACTAAGTCCAAAACAATTTATCATGAGATTCCATTGGCACTCAAAATCTTTTACTGCTTCCAGATTATACAACCTAGTAAACTCAAACTTAAATTCTTCATACCGCGCTCCAAGTGAAGGATAGAACCAACTTGACAGTCTGGAAAAGATATGCCACATGCAAAAGGAATGTCTGGCATTTGGCCACTCACTTATTACAGCATCTCTGAGCCTCAAATCTAGATCAGTTAGAATTGTTTGTGGACATCTTCCTTTCATAAACTGAAGAAAACTCTGTATAAGGAGGAACTTATAAGGAGCAGAAATGCAAATACAAATTACAAAATGAACAAATGAGCATGCAAGTTCACCAACCTGTAAAGCCCATGCAAAGCTCCTAGAGGATTCGTCTTGCAACAAAACAGCGGCAAAGAATATAGTCTTTCCATTGTTGTCCACACCAAACCATACCCCAAGAAGCATGTCGTACCTGATCTCACGATATGAGGCGTCAAAAACAACTACATCACCAAACACCTCATATGCCCGAACAGATTCCCCGTAAGTCCACGCAAGTTTTTCAAGTTTATCATTCTCGTCCAAATTGAAACTATAGATGAAGTCCGTATTTCTATGTTTCTCATTCTTGCACAAGTTAAGAAGCTCCGAAACATCATTCTGCCAATCGATTTTCTTCGAAGAAGACTGAATGAAGTTCCTCACATCCCTATCTATAAATGGCAATTGCCCTTGTTCCCGTCCTCCCCTGTCAGACCCCAACATCTTCATAATATGAGATGTGGAATACCCAGCTCTACGAAGCAATAAAATGCGCTCTCGATCAGCTGCTGGGATTTTACGATAAGCAGGAAGAAGCCGCAATTGATCATCGTTTAACAACTCATGGTTATGATTATTACTGAATCGCTTAACTGTCCACTGAGGAACGGTCCCAAAGAATTCCTTTACAATTGTCATTTTGGCTTCACACCCACATAATGTCGATTTCCTATTCTTCTGCCTTTCAGGTTCAGCTGACTTTCGATGGCGAGCAACGCCAGCACGATAACAAACTAATTCCCTCCTATATGTACCCATTCTTTGGCTACTCTTGGAGCTCTCCCTTCTGATTGCAAAGCCATTCTTCTTTGCAAAGCTGCTGTAGTACTCAAATGCGTCATCATCAGTATAAAAGGTCTGCCCTACATAAGGAAGGGCAATTTCTACATCAGTGGTACCAACAGGGACTACTAGGGAAGAAGCAGTTTCTTCGCTCTTTCTCAAGGTCAAATCTTTATTATTTCTTTCTTCGCCTTCTCCTACTTCTTCTTCTTCGACCCCAATGTAACATTTAAGCTCCCCACATGGGCAGTTTTGCCTTCTAATCCAGCATTTTACACCGTTGGTTAACTTGATTGTCCCCATTTCTCCATCAAATGATTACAGACCAATCATATTTCCTGAAATACAGACAAGAAAATGCAAAAATTCATATTCGAATCTGTAACCAACCAGAAAATGCTTAGCGGAATAGATAGAATTTGCTCTTGTGCCACTTACCTAGCTTTATAATTGGCATGACAATCAAAGAAGCCCTAGAATTTCTGGCTTAGTTCTCCATCGATCTTTTCTTTTTTTAGAAAACCAAAAACAATAACACGCAACAAGAAACCAAAAACAATAAAGGGAGAAAGTAGGGGAGAAAGTAGGGGGGAAAGCAGGGAACTGGTAGGAGGAGGGGGAGGAGAGTTCAGACGAAAGATCTTGGGCCGTTCACCACAGATAGGTCAAGGTCCAGATCCAGCATATTGGAAAGCATTTCCTGTTATTCAGTATTTCATTTTGCCTTTTTGCCTTTTTCGGGTTTTTCACATCAACTGTCCATTAAAGGCATATCATATACCCCGACAAATTTTTTTTTTATTTTTAACCAATACAGAAAACTATTTAGATATGTGCATGGTGCTTGGCTCTATTGCGTGCTCATGGCCTTGAATGATTGTGTCTCTTTCACCCGAAAGCTTTCTCCAATAAACCGAGTGGCAGCTGATTACCATTCAACTTAATTAAGTATTTTTCAGTTACATAAGTCAGTTAAGTAAATCTGCCGTCAACTCACTTGTATTACATTTGCTAAATAAACATTCAAAATTGCCAATAACTGTTATCTTTCTCAACTCTCTATCTTCCTGTTACGAGATGACCCGTAATCTTCCCTTCACATACTAGGCCCAAGTCAGAGGCAAAGACAACTCATTTCGTTTCTCCAAACTGTTAGGCTCAAGAGTGTTGCCCAGCATGGGCTTCGACGGAGCAGGCTACTTTTAAGATGTTAGTTTGGACAGTCTTTTTATTTGCATTCTTTCCTAAAAAAGAATAAGAAAGGAGAGAAAAAAAAAAAACTACCTTTTGACTATTGAGGTTTTTCAACATTGTTGAAATTGATTGTCTGTTGCACAAACTTATATGAGCAGCCCACCTTCAATTTTACATGGAATATACTCATCTGATAAAAAAGAAATTGAATTCACTGATAGTGCTTCAATCTCAAATTTGACTCCACCTTGCAGCATTGTCTGTAATTCAGATCTGTGATAAAAGTATAAGATCATCAGTTCTACTTCAGCTCAAATTACTTAGCTAAAAAAATATCAAAATATCACAAAGAAGTCTGGAAGCAGACCTCCATCTCGGTGCTTGTTGCAGGTAGCACCTCAATAACATGGCCTCAATTTTCCTCTTGTCTGAGATGAAAGAGTGCATCATAATTATTGTCTGATAAGATTTTTACTGAATTTAAATAATCTCACCATCTGGTGTAAGGGGAAGGAGGCACTGCTGTGGAAGTTGGTATTTCTCAGTATCTGAAGGAAATGCTCCAAGCCAGCGTATCTCAGGCACACGCAGAAATTTTGCATCATATGCCATTTGCTTCAAAGAAACAGTTGCACCATTATAAGACAAGTAGGTATAAATATGACTTGATGGGAACTTCTGAATCATATTTCTGGGTGTCCAAAACTTCATCTCAACTGATTTCACTAGGAGACGAGACAGCTTAATCTTCAACCTGTTCGCAGACAACATACCATAGAACCGAAGCGATAGGTTGCTAGGATGTCAAAACCGTATGGATCACAATCTACCAAGCAATAGATAGGCAACCCCAATTCTTCCACAAGTAGCCGTAAAAACCTGTTTGGGAACAAAGATCATTTAGACACTTATAATCAGATACGACTAGTTCAGTATACACTTGATCATAATTATTCAGTATGAATTCACATCTTCAGGATCATTGCAATATTTGTGAAGGCACAAACATGAACCACCATAATACTTAAGAAGCTCATACATGCACGAGTTTCATCAGATAAAATTGTTAGAGAAAAGGACCAGAGAAGATAATCACCTTCTTGTGGAAACGTCAGGATACCCTCTTCCCTTAAATGTTTAACAAGTAGAAATTATTACCAATGCACATTGTGCTTATCATAAAAACAAATTGAGGAAAAATAATGCTTACAGTTATGATGATACAGCGATTAGAGTCACAGAACTGATCATTTGCCAAGCGCTGGAATACTACAAATAAAAGATATCCATAAACACTTGAATAACAGCATGGAAGTCTAACTGCGCCATGTTGACTGCAGTGGAAAATTTTACCTGCTTCCTTCTCTACGACAAGAATGTATCTTGCAACACTAATGATATCTATTCCTTGGCTAAGGTAAATTTTTCAAAACAAAGAAAAGCATGTTTATATCTGGATAAAGAGTTCAAGAGCAAAGCAAGAAGTGTTCTAAACTTACAGTCATCTTGAAACATATCGCAATCCATTGAATATATAATACTACAGGTATTTTCTTTTCTAGTTCCAAGGTATATACATGTTGCAAGATTGTAAAGCCAAGCATTCATATTAAAAAATAAATTGGTTTAATCATTTAGCCACTGCTTTCATGGTTATCTAGGATTCTGGATACCCTTGATTTCCTCAACACCTACAGGAATAGGGTGTGCCTGCAGGCAAGCAACTATATTAAACCTTGACTGGATGGATCTAATTTGGAACATGTTTATGTCTTCTTACAATACTTGGCCGCCTAAGACAATCAACTATCCTTCCTTCGTCGGAGAATCTTACCCATCCCATCACCAGCCTGCAAGTGTAGTTAGTAAATCAAATTTACAGTGTAACAGTCAATGGAACAAAAAAAGAGAGCTAAAAAACAAAACAAAGAGAGAAAAGAGTACGCTCTCTTTACAATTGGTGCCATGAAAGGAAATAAAAATATAATGATACAATATACGAGATAGATAGCAGATTATCTCGAAGGTTTGCGTGTAAAATTTTAAAACATTCCTCTACAATAGGTATTAGATAATCAGACAAGGTATGCGAAGAAAGACAATGAGCATTGAGATCACAAGTAAAATAGGCAAAATCTCTCTCATCAAGTTGGCCACTAATGGTAAGTTTCATCCTCAACGAACTGAAGACTAATCCTTCAGGAAGGCCACCTGAGAGATCCCCTTGTCAAACTATATCATCTGGAGTTGGCAGAGATTTGGCACTTGCCAAAGCCTGTATGCTATTACTAAGTTTATGAGCGGCACCACTTTAGTCTGTTGCTGACTCTAAGCATTCAAGTTCCATTTTTCTGCACCAAAACTTCCATCTAATCATGGTTTCCTGGAGCGTGTCAAAATACTAAAGGAACATTTGCACGTGTTTCTACTTTAATACAAAAGGCCTCAGATTGATTATGAAATGTACGATATCTCATTCATCTGCTAGAACTGGGAGCTGAGCGCATCATTAATATTATAAAAGTGAAAACATGGTACATATTTCTTCACATCTTCGTTGTATCCAAGGTGCTTCTTTTGAAAAGAACATACCCTTTTCCAACAGAAACCTGCCAAAAGAAAATAAAGTGAAGTAATATCATAAGCATCATTGTTTTCCAAAACCAATATTCCTCTATAAACTGTGTAACTGATATATATTATCAGCTGTATCACACAATCACATTCCATCAAGCAAATAATTTTTATTTTGTTCTGCTCCGGATTATCAATCCTGTAATCATCTTGACATCAAAATGAACTTTGATTTGATCAAGTGGACAAGACGTGGCTAATCAAATCTTGAACCATGCTAATACACCAGATGCCTGTCCTATCCCACTTAAGAGGTAAAAGTTAGGAGCTTGAATGTATTTCTTCTATAATACAACAAAAGAGAAACTTAACATACCACATTTAAGTTATGACGGCTGCAATTTAGAAGGATGCATATGTCGTTGATTGCCCGATCCACTACCGCCTGATCTGTTTACGACAGAAGAAAGAATTACATAAATAAAATGATGGGGAGAGGGGAGCATTAATGCAAAATCATAGACTTGTTGACCAATGTATAGGTTGATCCAACATTAACTTCCTGAATTCCCTGAAAGAATTTGTGCAGTCTTTCTAAATCCATGGGACCAGTAACTAGGATGGAAAAGGTTAAATATGCCACATCTGCATTGAGGGTTAAAAGTTGGGAAAGAGGAAGCTAGATATCAAGCTAAAGAAGTTATACAAATGGATTTCATGAAAAGACCATTAGATTATAAAAGAGAATATTGTATCCATAGACGCTTTAAACGATCTTTACAAAATAAATAAAGCAGAGGATACCAGAAAAAATAGAGGGATGCATGTAATATATATCTCTCTTTGACCCATGTTTGTTCTCTTGCAGCAGTTGCTGGACAATTAACAGCACTCTTAGCAAGATATCTGGCATGAAAACAAAATGACAGGTGAAGAAACCAGCCATATTCAAACGGAAAATAGACTACAGTATCTCTTCTGTGCATCTCACTCAATCTATGTGCATAACATTCCCTTTGTAGTGAGAGTACTTCTACACCCTTGTGCAAGTCAGAGCTGCAACAGCTGCAACAACATATAATAATTAAAAAGGCATTACGGGCTACAGACAGGACACAATGTCTCATATACTTTCAAGAAGGAAAAAGTTCTTACCTTAAGAACAAATGACACTTTTCAAAAGATTTCATTTTGTAAACAAATGATTTTCTTTCATCTAAAAAAAATCCCAACTATAATCCCACATAAACAAGAATTAAAATTCTCCTAATACCATAAAATGTGTGAAGAATTGCTACGAGCTATACAACCTTTTCATAATGTCAATTCACAATAATTTGCAAATCCCTTTTATAATTAGGTACTAGTATTACATTATTACTATTCACATCTTTATTATTTAATTTACTTAAATCTTCATAATAATTAATTTTCTTACTGTTTAGGAATCATTTTGACCTCTTGAAGGCATTAAATCAAGATCAAAATTACACCAAGCAAAATGAATTTCAATGATATGTCCTCAACACAAAAAACAATTGTTGGTAAATCTCTATATCTAAGACAGCACGTCCGAGATCGAAATACTATGCTTGCAACAACTGTGTTACAGATTCAGATAGCAGAGGAGACAATAATGGACTTATAGATAGTCTTCATCTGGTTAGCTCTCTTCTTTTTTAAGAAAAAAATAATTCAATAAAAGAATATCAAATACATTGACCATCTTAAGGAACAAAATCTTCTTCACGATCACGTGTATCTTTGATAGAAAACAGAACACGCTCAATTCTCTCTTTCTTATTTTGTTTTCTCTTTCTTTTTTCTTTTTCTTTTTTCTTCTTTTCACTACTGTTTCTTGTTCTTGTAATTGTTTGAACTTTGATGCATGTTTTGCAATTTTCATGTTTATACCATATTTTCTATAATCAAAAGGGAAGTCTTCGTAAACTAGATTTACACCAAACAGAAACACCGATCCAATGTCTTTCAAACTTCAAAGACAAGATCAGATCAGATCAGATTTTGTCGAACTCAAATTCAAGCAATGACACTCAGATACAGTGCTCCCGTACCAATTTCCAGTGGGATCAGCGCAGTAATTGCGGTAGCGACCAATTGCAACAGCTGGAGATCGTCCATTGCTCAGATCCTCCACGAGCAATCGAGTGAACTCTTGAAAAGCCACAAAAACATTGAAATTTGCTCTAAAGAATCAAAAGAGAAAGACATTTTTGTTATAGATTTGGATCATCACCTCTAATTTTCTTCAATAGATCGCCAGGTTTTGTGCTCCGACGTTTAACCTCCATTTCCACTCCGTGGAACCTGAGAGCCAATTCAGGAATTTGAATCTCGCGCCCTTTTGTAGCAAACGAAACATAATCATATTAACACTAATTTCAATTTTATTTTATTTTTTTAATTTACAAGGGATAATAGAGCTCGAATTCGTTCCTAATTATTTTAAAACAAGAAAACTAAATTATTATTATGGGATAAAGAAGTACAAACCTTAAATTTTACATTACTATTTCATCCAATAATTATATACTAACTGCATAAAAAAAA
>JAJIYU010014457.1:0-13202 GCA_030144865.1 Tinospora cordifolia
TGTGACGTCAATGGTGAGTGCATAGATCCATCATGGTGCCTAAATCCTCGATTATCCATCAATATAGTCATTTTTTAATCAAATTTTAACTATTATTATACTATTATTATCAGATATCTAACGTGTCAATTAGCCCTGTTTTGTTTTGTCAATACAGATAATTAGTTCTCTATTAATTCTAGACAACAAATATAGTAGTAGGAAGGAAAAAATCCTAATTTTTGTATAATAATAGTAAAAATCTACTTTTGGGCACCTCTTTTAGAGCAATCAGCTAAAGGGCACTACAAATTAAAGCAGATATAATAACTTTGTCTAAGTTTCTATTTAAAATTGAAGATATCGTTATTTATTTTGGTATGTATTACTGTTCACGTATACATCGTCTACTGTTCACAAGTACAACACTGTTCACGGGGTAACATTCATGAGGTACTGTTTACTATTACTATTTAGTACTGTTTACAGATACGTATTGTTCATAGATATGATACTATTCATTTATACGGTACTGTACATAGGTACTGTTCATGGACAGTTATTAAATCACATGTTCAAAACGTAGATCCTAAAGACTGATAGTCGAAGACTTGAAATAAGTTGGAATAACAACGCAATGATTCAGGAGAATCTACTATTGAGGTGGAAGTGACTAACTGAACTCTTTTGTATTATTTTGGTCAAAATATAAAACGTAAATCTGTATGATTATTGTTATGCGTTGTTTTAGAAGCATGTTAGGGTATATGCCTATGAATGATTGTCTATCTGTTCTTGAGAATTTATAGCATGCCATATTTTGTATAAAAGTAATTTACAACTAAGAATCTATTCCATGCATGCCATGTGATGAATAAAAGATTAATATAATTACTAGCATGTTAACTTGTCTATTTGTATCCATTCTTTATTTATATTAAATATACTTGTCATCATTAATCAAAGATGATAAAGAGAACTAACCACGTATTAGCACAGTGATGCTGATACTGTGGCAGTAGTCTAGCATCACCATGGGTATTCCTAGCCCTAAGCGGGTCTCTGTTTGAAAGGGGACTAAAAGTCTAAGTAAGACTTCACTCCTTAGTTTGATGATCGAGTGGGATATCAATCCCAAGATATCTGAGTGTGTAACTGGTCTTCGGGCATTACATTGAATACTTTGAACCTAAGTTGGAATATCGAGGAAGAAAAACCTTTCAGTCTTTACCTCAACTCAAACAACTGAATCATTAAAATGCCTAATGTTTTATAAGTGCTTGCATATTTGTATTTTGACTATTATAATGCTTGAAATGTGTTTGCGTAAGATCCACTAGGCTCTTGAGCTTCCCCCACTCACTCTTTTTCAAGTAACTATTGAAGACATTGCTTATGGCAAATGAATGTAAAATAATCATTAGTAGTAATGTGCCTCACAGTATGAGGATGTTAGAAAATGATCTTGATTTGCTATTTCCTATTACAGTGACCCACCATATTTAGTCTTGTCAGATGTCAACCATTAGGCCAGACAATGGTCGTCTTATCAAAATTTGGCTATGGGACCCACTGAAGTGTTCATAACTCTAATAATAAATTAATGTCCTTTTAGTTTTTATGTGATCCTAAGGTTATTGTTATTCTGTTTCTAAGAAAGTGTATTTATATTTTATTTTGTATTTTGGGATATGGTCTGGTGCAACTAACAGATGTAATAGGTAATGTAAAAAAAAGTAATATTTCGATTCTCTAATAGAAAGTAGGACTGACTGCACACGATTGAAATTATGTTTCAATCAACAAGACAAACATGTCGCCTCTAACATATGTGATAGGTCCAGGAGCCAGGGTGTTATAATCATCAACAACAATGTCTTCAAGACCTGAAGACAGTCCATTCTATCCTTATCCAAATGAAAATCCATCATTAGTTCTTGTTTCTCTTGTTCCCAATGGATAAAACTATCAGTCATGGTACAGATCAATGTGAGTTGCCTTGCTTTCAAAAAACAAATTGAAGTTTTTTGATGGTAGTATTTCAGAGTCTGCAAAGGAAAATCCAATCTATTCAGCATGGGAACGATGCAATACCATGGTTTATTCTTGGATTGTAAGGTCAGTTTTAGATTTAATTGCAAAGAGTATTTTGTGGATCGATAATGCTGTGGATGTTTGGAGGGATTTTCACAAGGTGATGCAATTCGAATAGCAGATTTGCAAGAAGAAATCTCCAGTTTCAAACAGAAATCTCTTTCTGTTACTGAGTATTTCATACACCTAAAAATTCTTTGGGATGAATACATTACTTTGAAACCAATTTCAAGTTGTGTTTGCAATCCTCGATGCAACTATCTTGCTCTTAAAATAGTTAAATAGAGGTATGAAGATGATCATTGAATTCGTTTCTTGAAAGGATTAAATGATAACTTTGCAACTGTTAGATTGCAAGTTCTGTTGATGGATCCGATGCCTAATAACAACAAACTTTTCTCTCTTCTTCAACATGAGAGGCAATCCAATCAATCTGGTTCAAATTCTAGTGAGCCAGTGGTGTTCTTCACTCAAACTTCTCATCAATCTGTCAAGAAATCAAATGCTAATCAAGTTCCTAATCAAGGTAATGGAAGAAAGTATTCAAATAATGGCACAAAGCCACTTTTTTCTTTCTGCAACATTCTTGGTCACACTATTGATGTGTGTTATAAGAAACATGGTTATCTTCCTAGATATAGAAACAAACGCAGATCTTCTTTAGCACAAGTTAACCAAATAAGTTCTGAAGGTGTTTCTTCTGAGAATAATGGAAGTCAAAGTGCTAGTAGTCATAGCACTTCTTCCTCAAATGTTCCTACTCCTGCTATGGTCACTCAAGATCAATATCATTAGCTATTATCCCTGCTTCAACAAACGAAGATTGATTCCATTGTTAAACCTAAAGTTAATCAACTGTCAGTTCATTTCTCTCCTAATGTTGATGTTTCAGGTATAACATAGATTTCCTACATTAATTCTTTAATGCTTCATAAACATGTATGGATCTTAAACACTGGTGCTACTTATCACATTGTATGTTATCTTAATCTTTTCAATTCTTATAATTCTGTTACAAACATTTTTGTTTCTTCATCAAATAACCATAAAATTTATGTCTCTCATATTGGAACGGTTGCCTTTTCAAATAACTTCATTCTTCATGATGCTCTCCATGTTTCACATTTCTATTTCAATCTTATTTCAACAAGTAAACTTACATCTGCTTATCCTTACTCATCTTTGTTATATCTAGGATCTTCACCGTTCGAAGATGATTGGATTGGCTAAAAAGATTAATGGCTTGTACCATCTTGTTTGTCCTTCAATTTTCAAAAATATCAATTTTGTTTCTTCTTATGCTTCTAATAAGCCAAGACATAATGATCTTTGGCATTTTAGATTAGGACATTTGTCTAATGCAAGATTGAAATTCTTGCAAAATCTTGATCATTCTATTACTTTACCTACATCTGATCATTGTAATGTTTGTCACTTTGCAAAACAAAGAAAGTTAAGTTTTCTTATTAGCAATTATGTATCTTCTAACTATTTTGATCTTATACATGTGGACATATGGGGACCATCTAATATTGTTTCTTTATATGGTCACAAGTATTTCTTAATAGTTGCTGATGATAAAAGTCGATTCACATAGGTACATTTGATGAAATCAAAATCATAGGCTCGACAATTAATTCAGAATTTCTGTTTCCTTATTGAAACCCAATTTTCTACAAAAATCAAATGCATTTGAAGTGATAATGGTCTTGAATTCAACATGCCTGAATTTTTTGCTTCTCAAGGCATTATTCACCAAACAACATGTATTTACACACCTCAACGAAACTCTGTTGTTGAGAGAAAATATCAACATATACTCAATGTTGCAAGATCATTAAATTTTGTATTTTCTTTGCCAACTATATTTTGGTCTGATTGTATTGCACAAGCTGTTCATCTTATTAATTGTATACCATCTCCAATAATTTCTAATGAGACTCCTTACAAATTGTTACATGGTTTTTATCCTTCTTATGAAAATCTTAAAGTCTTTGGTTGTCTCTATTATGCTTTTACTCTTGATCATAACAGATCAACATTTGACAGTTGTGCTAATGCGTGTGTATTTCTTGGCATACCATCAACTGTCAAAGGTTTTCGATTGTCTAACCTTACCACCAAGTGGGTTTTTATATCTCACAATGTTCATTTTAATGAAACTATATTTCCCTTTTCTTCTTCATTCTCTAACTCTAATCAGAATTTTACCAAGACTTCTAATTTTGTGTTACAAACATCTTTCTTGGTTCCCTTAGATGAACCTTCTATTTCTTTTTTTCCTTCTTCTTCAAACTCTTCTTCCCAACATCACACACTTGTTAATACAACGACATCAGTTCCACCTCGTCCTCCTCCTCCTCGTCAATCTTTTCATTCTTAACTACACCTGCTTATTTGCATAACTATCAATATATTCTACCTAACCTAAAATCAAACATTGTCTTCTCTACATTAACACCTCATCCTATTTCTGCAGCACACTCCTTTCTGAACCTCTCTGTTGCACATAAAGTTTTTGTTACTCATCTAACCAATACTAAAGATCCTAGAACTTATAATGAAGCTATAAAGCATTTGTGTTGGAAAAATGCAATGCAACCAGAAACAAATGCTTTGCAACATACTAATAACTGGGTCATCACGAATCTTCCTCCAAATAAGCAAGCAATTGGTTGCAAATGAGTGTTTTGAACAAAATCTAATGTTGATGGTTCCATTGAGAGAGACAAGGCCTGCTTGGTGGCTAAGGGATATACTTAGCAAAATGATGTTGACTACATTTGTACTTTCTTTCCTGTTGCCAAGATGAAAACTATTTGAACTCTCCTTGCTCTTTCTGGTTCTAAGAATTGGCATGTATATCAATTGGATATTAATAATGCTTTCTTACATGGCGATTTTAATGAAGAGGCATATATGCAAGTTCTTCTAAGATTTCAAGTTTCAGATCCTTCAAAAGTTTGTAAACTTCAAAAATCTATTTATGGTCTCAGACAAGCAAGTCGCCAATGGTATGCTAAACTGACAGATGCACTGCTATCTCTTGATTTTAAGCCAGCTAAATCAGATTATTCTTTGTTTACAAAGACATTTGGTTCCTCTTTCATTGCATTGCTTGTTTATGTTGATGATGTTGTTTTAGCATCAAATGATCATGTACTGATACATGAAGTAAAAATTTTTCTTCACAAAACTTTTAAAATCAAGGATCTTGGTCAATTAAAATTCTTCCTCAGTTTTGAGATTGCTCAATCGCATTTTGGGATTCATCTTTGTCAAAGAAAGTATGTCTTGGATTTATTAGAAGATAATGGTTTTCTAACTGTAAACCAGTTTCAACTCCCATGGTAGCTCATAAAAAACTTCAACAAGATGGTGCTGATAAACTGGATAATGCTTCTTCCTACCGCATTCTAGTAGGCAAGTTATTATATATCTGCATTTGTTCAACAACTTTCACAATTCTTAGACATTCCTACTGTCATCCATATGCAAGCAGCTCATCTTGTTTTGCGTTATCTAAAAGGCCATCCAGACAATGGTCTATTGTTATATTCATGTTCTTTAGTTCAATTGAAAGGATTTTTAGATTCAGATTGGGCATCTTGTCCAGATACTTGACGTTTAGTTTTTGGTACATGTGTGTTCCTTGGTGATAGTTTAATGTCTTGGAAACCAAAGAAGCAATCAACAATTTTTCATTCTTCTTTTGAGGCTGAATACAGAGCCTTGGCTGCTCTTACGTGTGAAATCCAATGGATTCTATTCTTGTTGCAAGATTTTTCTATCACTCACTCTCAACCAGATGTTCTTTATTGCGAAAATCAGTCTGCTATCCATATTGCTAAAAATCCTGTGTTTCATGAAAGGACGAAGCAGATTGAGCTTGATTGTCAACTTGTTAGAGAGAAGTTAAATGCTGGTATTGTTCATCTTCTCTCTGTTTCTCCTTCTAATCAACTTGCTGACTGTTTTACAAAAGTCTTGCTATCACCAACCTTTCTTCTTTCCATGCCTAAGCTGGGCATTTCTAGCATTTACGCTCCAGCTTGAGGGGGGGCTATCAGATATCTAACGTTTCAATTAGACCCTAATTTGTTTTGTCTGTTTGTTTTGTTAACACAGACAATTACTTCTCTGTTAACTGTTCTGTTTCAATCATTAATCTGTTTTGTTTGTTACCTGCTATTACTTGTTAAGAGAGTGAGCAACTTCTGTACAGAAGGATGTAAGAGAAAGTATTATTTTCTTTCTTGAAACTCAAGTTCTGTTAATTATTATTCAAATGTTACACGACGTACGAGCCGATTGTCCCAGATTAGTTGCATGCTTTTTGTCTACGCAAGCTAGAGGGTGACAAGGAGTTATGACTATCTTAGTTTTGGTTGACTACTGAACGTTTTGAAAGAGGATCAGTTGATCATTGTGGTAGTAATTTTATGTAATTATAATATTTATAATGATTAAACTAATGAAAACATACTTTAAGATGTGTTATATTCTTATATATCAAATGGCTATAAGAGTAAGTGCATAAAAATTACCATCGCAGTGGCGCATTAATTTAATATTTTTCTTTTAAGGTACAGTTACAAGAGCTTTACTTTTTTTTTATTTTTTTAATTTAAACATAACAACTCCATTTAAAAAAATAAAAAATAAAATATTTTCAAACAATCTTCATCATCTTCTTCTACTTAAAAATAATAATAAAATACAAGAAATAATGGGTCAGTTTCTAACCCAAAATGGGTTGTAGAAGGCTAACCATTATTCTTTTACAAAGAAAAGGCAGAAAGAAGAAGATACGGCTGTTCAAAAGAATTTCGAAAAAAATGGGGATGTGATAGTTAATAAAAATATGGGGTGCGTTTAACTATATATATAGATATATATTATATTTCTTTATTTTCAGATTTATTCTAATGGATAAATTTTTTATTTTTTTTTCCCGTTTCTAGTAAGACGAATCTTTTAAAAAAATGTTCTAATTCAAAAACATAAATTTAAACCAAAAAAAAAAAAAAAAAAAAAGAGCACGGACTACGCCAGTGGTTTGTTGGTCTTCTTTTAAGTTCGTGTTAGAGCAATCTTTTTAAAAAGTATTTCTTAACTGAAAATGAAAAAGAGAAAAAATAAAAATAAAAATATAGTTCAGTCAATAGCCGTTAGCCAATCCAATTAACGTAGAACGTAGAATTAATGCTTATATTATATAATAAATTTGTAGAAATAATATATTTTTTTTCTATCATTGATAATTTTCAATAAAAATAAATATATAAAAAATTATGGAACTAGGGCGTCTGACTCGTGGATCCCTGTCGGTGTGTGTTTTTTGAGACTACGTGGACGTTTTTTCTAACACAAGCTAAACGCTAGACCCTTACAGTCAACGGGCCTGAGAAGAGGAAGAAGAAAGAAAAATAAAAAAAAAAAAAAAAAAAAAAAAATAGAGAAAACCTAAATGACCTTTTCTTGTGAGGCAGTTCACATGATGGAATGTCCTAAGAAAAATGAGTATATTAATAATAAAAGAATTTTATATGAGCAAATTCTAACCTAAATATATGGAGATTGAAGAATGATATGATTATTCAAAACTCTCCAGACTTTCTCTTTTGATTTGTGAAGAGGAAATATCATAAAACCCTAATAACTTATAGTGATTAGGGGGCTACAACCACAATTTAGAAATCCTAAAATCAGTAGTGATGATCAACAAATTTTGGTTATCACAATCAACTTATAGTTGTTTTATAATTATTTAATCTAATCCATCACTATATATAAAAAAATTTATATATTTTAGTCTATACATATAGAAAGCACGTACTTTTAAATGTATCAATTATCCTAAACTTCCTAATATAGATATAAAAAATAAATTTTGTGCGAATCACGATACACCAAAAGTCTAATTTAAATCCAAAATGACCAAAACTTAAAAAATAACTTAAAAATTTACTTAACTATGACTTTTTTTTTCTTTGTCATCTCACATACACTGATGTATGTATTATAGTCAAATGAACCTAATTGATCATCACGTTTTTTGTTTTCTTTTATTGTTTCTTTTGTGGTTGTCCTTCTAGAGCTCTCTTGCCCTTAAATCTTTTTTTTGTTTTCTTCTTTTTTCTTTGTTTTGAAAACACTAGAAAAATAAGTTCTTTTTGCCTTTTTTAAATTGGACCTTTGAGAATGCTTGATAACATTACTAAGGGATGCTTGTAATTACTGGATAGGTGAGTGTTGTTTGTACAAAGTATGCAATAATGCATTTAATAATTATAAATGTTGTATTTCATGAAAAATATAACTATAACAGTTAATTTAACATTGTTTTTTAAAATTATAGGTGACGTATATTTGAGACTTTGGTGTTATTTTTGTCTTTCACTTTGCAAAATAAAAGATTCTCATAATTTAGCTTACTGAGACTTTGACATTTCAACCACAATTCATTTTGTTGAGGTTGTAATCAATTCCATATTTTATTTTGCAAAAGGGCCCCACAGGTCATTCTATTGAGACAATCTTGCATTTATTTATTGTGAAATATTGTTATTATTATTTAACTTTTATTCTACATAATTCACTTAAAGGTTTTATTTTTAAATTTATACTTTTCATCTAAAAGTTTTTTGATGATGTTTTATCTAGCACACAATACTTAAAAAAACAAAAAAGAAAAAAAGAAAAGAAGAAGAACAATCAAATATCATTTCCTTGTGGGTAAATATATATATATATATATTATACTTAATTCTCCTAAAGTGTTTGATTCTTTTGAATATTTATATTTTTATATAATAAGATGTGATGATATATTACACATACACATGTATAATGAAAAACAAAATAGAAAAACCAAGTATTCATTTCCTTGTTGGTTAAAATAAAGAAAATTTTCATCCTAATTGATTCCTAAAGTATGTGATACTGTAAGTTCTTTTTCTCTCTTTTTTGAATATTTATTTTATATTTTTATATAACAAGTTGTGATAATGTATCACATGTACACATAGATATTGAAATAAATAAATAAATAAATAATTGGACATCATTGCCTAGTGGGTTAAAGCGTAACACCAAAAGCAAAATTTTCTTCATTAAAGTAAAGAAAATTAATATCATCATATCATTGGATTTTGATTTTAATTATAAAAAAAAAAGTAGGGCCTAGTTTGAAATTACATCATTAGCTAATGACATTAGGGTTTATAGGAAAAGACAATTTTGTTTTAACACAACCTCCGAGCTGTGTCCCAATGGAACCAACCAACTAAGGGCATTTCCAATGCCAAAGCTCAATAAACCTTCCACATCATCCATTTCATCATCCACATCATCAACTCATTAAACTTTTACTCATTAAACTCACACTCACAATGCTATACTGTGTGGGTCCCACAATCATATCAATTCATTCAATACACTAATTATAATATTTTATTCATAAAATATAATTTTTTTTAAAATACTTATTATTTACATTCAAATTAAAAATATATATAATTATTTAAATTTATATAAAAAATTAAATTTTTAATAATTAATTATTTAAAAAATATAATTTTAAATTATTTATCTAAAATATTAAAATTTAAATATCACTAATAGTTATTTTAAATAATTTTTTAAAAAATATTTGTTAAGAGTTTTTAAACTATTTATTTATTTCAAAAATCATATATATTATTTATTTTTAAAAATAATAATTTATTTATATTTAAAATTAAAATTTATTCTTAATAATTTTTTAAAAAATATTATTAAAAATTTGAATATATATATATATGTATTTATTTACTAAATATATCTATTATTTAAAAATATATCTATTTATTTAGAAAATATATTATATATCTATTATTTAAAAATAATTTTAATTTTATTTTAACTTAAGATAATTTTTTATTTTATAAATTAAAAATAAATATATTTTTATTTTTATTTAAAATATTAATTTTAAAATTATTTATCAATTTTAATTATATATATATATATATATTGGGGCTGCAGCCTGCAGCGCCCAGAATTTTTGGGCGCGGCAGGTTGCAGCGTCTTTTATTAAAAACAATTAAAAAAAAAGTCATCAAGCGCTCGGTCTTCATCGAGCGCTTGTGACTGTCATTGGTGTCAGACGCCCAACAATAGGCGTCTGACGCCAAACTGGGACATTGAGTGCTATGCAGGCGCTCAATGTTCCAGCGTTGGGATGCCCTAAAGGACAAACCTTAACCTTTGACAGTCCCCTTATCATACGTCACCTTTTTCCTATTCAACTTTGGGAAAATTTTTGGTGCATGTCTACTGGTCCTCTTTTCACACTTTTTATTTATTTACTTATTTATTATTATTATTTTATAATGGTTTATGCCTTCCGACAGCCTATTGAGAGTTAGCAAAGGTTGAACTAAACTAAAGTCACGTATAACAATATTAAAATGACCCTTTCTAGATGAAATCATTGCAAAAAAAAAAAAAAAAAAACCATCTCCACCTTAAATTAAAAAAAAACATAAAAAGAAAAATTACTTGTTCTTTTTTTCTCTTTTAATCTTCTTTGAATTTTCCAACCGTTGCTTGGGGAGGTGGTCAAGCACCGTGCTATCCTTCTTGAGGTCAGAGTTAGAATTCTCATAAACCCATAAATAACATTTGTATTGTATATGAGTAGGTGTGTTTCTAACAAAAAAAAAAAAGAAAAAAAAAACATTTCTTTGAATTTATTTGAAGGTTTTGGTAAGTTAAGAAATTTGTTTTTGTAAACCTACCTAATTTATATGGAACACTAGAATTAGTTTTGATTTACTACTTATATATTAGGACAATGCTCATTTGGCCATTGTACTTTTTCTATGCTATTGCAATATTTATAATTATTGGATAAGTAAGTACTATGTATACAAAGTGTGCAATGATGCATTCAATGACCATAAATGTCGTGTTTCATGAAAAATATAACTATAACAGTTAATTAATTTAATATATTACATGTCACACATCCGCCCATATACCTTACATTAAAATCCAATAAAAATGTATACTCCAAGTTGGTCACAATGCAAAAATAACTACAATTACAAACCCTTAACTCCTCCCTAAGTTCATTCCTTTTACAACATAAAAAGAGTAATAACCCCACCCCTCCCCCCTCCGCCCCAACAAAAAAAATCTTTTTTATCTATATATATAGAAGAGTAAGGCAGTGATTATAAGTAAATAGTTATCCTTGTAGCTTTGAATGCACAAGGATAAAGCTGAATGTGATAAATACACATATTTCAACAAAGGTAGAACCAAGTGCCGCTACCACAATTGACTTAATAATAAGCTCCTTTCTTGGGCTGTTCCATTGCATAGAGCAGAGAATGAATAAAACTATACCCAGAAGAATCGTTACTAGTGCTATCCCATTACAAAGGTAGAGCACGAGCTTTTGATCCGAATTAGCCTTTTGACTCCCCACAGCCACTTGAATGACCCCAGTCATCACTCCTGTGACAATGGGAACAATCCAAATCCCAACAGCCCGTTGCCCTAGGGTTTGATGGGTAGCAATGGCAGAAGTTGGTGGACCTGTTCCTGACACTGCCTGTGTTGATGATATTAATTCAAACTCATATTAGAATAGAATATATCTTTTTTTTTTCTTAAACCACGATAAGAAATGTGGCAACTAATCACTTTTCAGTGTATAAGTAAATTTAATTAACTTTTGTAAAGCAGAAAGTATAATACAAGTGAGTAGAGTGGGTTACCCGGGCGGTAACAGTTCGATTTCCCATGATAGTCTCCGGAATTTGTGTAGTGCCACCATTAGCAGAAGCGGCAGCGTGAGACCAGGAAGTTCCTGGCAGACCCATCTCGACATCACTCCGACCCTGTGAACACAGGTGCGGAAGCGGGCAGTTAGCGGTCCGGTGATATATATATATATATATATATATATATATAGTACCGGGCAGTGAGGGGTCTATATATAAAAGAAAATGTTATAAACTAGAATTTTATAATTTATAAATAAATATTCCATGGAGTATGGTGCATACACAAAAAATCAGAAAAATTTGTAAAATCAATACATATATAATGATTTATTTTAAATTCATAAAAATATCGAATAGTAGTATTCTAGAAATTTCAACCGTGTTCTTATTAATAAAAAATTGTAAAATCAAATACAAATTAACAAAAAGTTTCATTGAATTGTAGAGAATTTTCTTTTCAAAAAAAAAAAAACAGGGTACAAAGAAAATTAGTGAAACAACACAAAAGTTGATGATTAAATTATATGAAACAGCACAAAATTATTTCTATTTTAGTGAAATAGCCATTGAACCGCTTCTTGAAAACATTCCATATTCATTTTGATCAGAAAAAAAAAACAACATTATAAGGAAACAGTCAGAGGTTAGGGTTTTTATTTGGTCAAGATCAATTAAAGAAGATTAGAATGGAATATTATTAAAATTATATAGAGTTGAAATTAAAAACTGCTAAATTACCAAATATTACACAATCATACTTTGGATCACATATAGATTGCTTGATTCAAGAAAACCCGACTACTCTCAACTACAACTTGGGAAAAAAAAAAAAGCTTTAACAGAGCATTCCCATGCAAATACGCACCTCAAGCCCCCTTTGACCCTGATAATGACCAAGGTGGAACAAAATCCTAAAGAGCCAGTCGTAGAGAAGGGCGAGCATTGTACCTGCAGAATTTGACCTCACCGAAGTCCTCCCGTTACTTGTGGGGCTTTCTGATTCGCGTTCTGATAAAACAATCACCCCAGCAAATTAGAGAGTCAAATCCTCAACGAAGAAGAAGAAGAAGAAGATTGTGAATGTTACAGAGCATACCCATGTCAATCGGAGACGAACTTGCAGACATAGTAGCTTTGTAGCAGAGGCTAGAATTCTAACAAAGTGAAAGCGGTGCGATTGCTAAGTCTAAGCACAACAGAATTTAACACCTAAGTTTCACACACTTTTCGCGCCGTTAGATTATACTTCGGTAGCTATTGCTCCATTTGACTTGCTTCTGATTCCTTCAGATGCGTATGCTTTGGCCGCCGTCGTGGAAGAAAAAGATTGCAAACCAGAGAAGCAAAGCT
>JAJIYU010014458.1:0-13265 GCA_030144865.1 Tinospora cordifolia
AGCGGTGGTGGAGCAGCAGCAGTGGTGGAGCAGCGAACCAGAACCAGAGGAGCACGAACAAAGAATAGTTGCAGCGGTGAACCAGAGGAGCAGAACCAGAGCAGCGACTGTGAGCGGCGAGCCAGAACCAGAGGAGCACGATGATTCCAGAAATTTGTAGCAGAAATGCCGATGAGCAACCAGAACCAAAAATAGTTGCAGCGGTCCAACAAAAAAAAAGTTGCAGCGATGATTCCAGAAATTCGTAGCAGAAATGCAATGAGCAGATTGATTAGAAATGCAATAGACAGGGAAGAAACAGCAAGAAGAGATCCAACCAAAATTGTGAACAGTGGTGCAGCATTCAAGAAATCGTAATATCGTAATATAGTTGCGGTACCCGCTCTGATACCATGATAAGAAATAAGATGGAATAATCTTTATTAGGGAAGAATACAAAATTAGGTTATCAAAGGGCTAGATTGTGGCTTATATAGCCGTATACACAAAATACCTAAACTACCCATATAAAATAAGAGTGAGATAGCCTAATAGTAATAAGAAGTTGTAAACTTAATAGGACTTAAAAAAAAAACTAATTCCATTAAAAAGTTTCAAAATGAGCTAAAATGATATTTAAGATAATCAAATGATTAACATACATAAATATCTTGGTACAAACCTCAACGCCCCAATAAATTAATTAAAAAAAATAGATCAGTCGAAAATTAATATTTGAATATATATATATATATATATATATATATATATATATATATATATATATATATATATGTATATATATTCATACCACTTATACAACGTATACATGGGGCCTCAAATTCATATTTTTGACAGGATATATATGTATATGTAAGATATTAATATGATATTATAGTATAAATAAGATAGAGAATACTAGAGTATATTATATAAAAAATTAAATTTAAATAAATATATTTATATCAAAAAATATACTCTCTCTCTCTGTCTATATATATGTGCGTGTGTGCGCCGGTATAAACGTGTATTTGGAGCCGACAAAAGTTGGGGGACTCGGGTGGTTGCCCTTGGGGCCTACCCCAGCGCCAACCTTGCTAAGGACGAAAGTATGGTTTACTTGCATATGGCCAGCGCTAGTTTTTTCCCTTTCTATATTCATTATGGATTGCAAAAAAATTGAAACTATGCCAAATATCTTGAGCTAATTAATGAATATGTTACCAATTGCCTCTCATCCCAGCAAGCGATGTGTTGTTCTCGAGGAGCTCTGTGGTCGAATCAATGGTGTGGATCTAGCAATCACTGCTCTGGTAACCAGTCTCGCATGTCAATACAATTCTTCATTTTCTCAATTAGGATATCCCTTCTGAAAACACAAAAGAAAAGATATTAAAAACCAAATTCTTCCATATATATATGTACATATATCATATGGAAAAAGAATAAGTTCAAAAATGTTGAAGATAATGGAAAAGAGAATATCAATGGAAGAATTTGGTATTTTTAGACTGATTTTTATGCATATATTGAGATTAGTCATCGCCCTAGATTGTTTCGATTGAGTTTTTCAACTACAATACTCGCAAGGAATGACGATGAAACCACTGAATCAAGCAACTATTGGCCATAGTTCCTGTAATTAAAATTATTGAATCATTTATTACACATCTTTAAGATGTGTAATTATTCAACCAATGATTATAAGTATTATAGCCATATTAAAAAAAAAAAAAATTCAACGGCAATAATTATAATAACATTTTCTGTTTGTAAATATGTGAATGGTAGAAGCTTAAGAGCGTCACAAATTGCGTTATGTTCCTTAGCAAGGAGAGCTTGCAAGACCGATACGCCAGCCCAACTGTTTCGAGCATCAGCAGTAATGGGCACACCACGCACATCATGAAGGAGAAGGCCATCTTCTGACAGCTTAAGTTTCCCATATTTGAAAGTTCTCACTTTTCGCGACTTCTTCTCGTGACAATATAGGCCTATATTGTCATGTCATTTGCAAATAAATGTGAAGATCACTGAAAAGAAACTAAAAGAAGAATAAAAGAAAGAGGGAAGAAACAAGAACAGTGAATTTTGATCATTGATTAAGTTAATTTATAAAAAAAAAAAATTATAAGTAGGAGAGTAAAGATATTGGTATGATGGGTACAGTGTCAACATTGTTTGTTTTTGAGGCTAGCACCAAATTTTGTTTAAATGTTATTAAAAATATGTATATTTTTAAGGGTGTCATGTAATTTATAGTATACATCCTTAGAACATTTAATAAAAATGCATGCTTCATTAATTTGTACCACCAAGGTGTTCTTGTGTTCAAACAAAACCAGTTTTAATATCACGAAATCCGGTTGGAGCTTCTAAAGTTCTGTAGAACTTGAAATACTTGAGTTGCACTGAATTGCAACTTCGTCAGGCGCCATGAGCTCTACCACCTGCAATATTAATTCACATAAAACTATTACCCATTCCACATCTTTTAGCTATACATACGAATCACATCCATATGATAAATGTTGCTTTTTTATTGTTATTGTTATTATTATTATTATTATTATTATTATTATTATTATTATTACTATTATTATTACTTTTTTTTCTTTTTTTGAAAAGATCATTCTTCAATTCAAAAACTGTGCTAACTGAACCACCTGTTTATAGTATCTTCCAAGTGATCAATCCAATCATGAATCATGAACTGAATCCATGCCACCGCAGTCACATTGAGTTGCTTTTCCGGCGTCCTTGAAGTTTCTCCTTGCAAGGAGTTTTGTGGCTACCACCATCGGATCCGGCTTCATTAGCTGCAGAAGGTAAATTCAAGTATAAATCTCAAATTTTAATTATTCTCTTACTAATAAATATACCATTTTCATTTACCTTATCTTGCTGGTCAATAGGGGCAATGTTTCTTCCAATGAAGCTGTAGCAACTGGCAACTTCACGAGGGTCATCAGAACTTCCTTCGTCGGTTCGATAACAGTAGTCCCTAGGACTAGATCGAATTGAATTTCAGTGGGAGCTCCAGACACATGAAGTAGGTTGTATCGATGCATAAGACGCCGGGGAATTAACAGATTGTCAAACCTAGGAATACAGGTAACTTCTGCCACTTCAATATGTCCCAACCTGTCTGCAGTGTGTACCATCTGATCAAACAAGGCCATCGGTTAATAACAGCTTGATTAATTTGAAATTAAGGAATATCTATACATGGATGTCTACAGTTGAATGTGTGGTACTCAGAACAAGTTTTATACATAGGTACCAGAAAGAGAAGTTTGTCTAAGAGAGTCATGTGATCAACAATTTCATGGAGGCCTTCGTGGATGAAGGAATGGAAGCAACCCGTGAAGAGCGATTTGATAGATGCCATAGCTGCAGACATTACCTATCTCTTGTAGCTAAACTTTGAAAGTTATATATATATATATATATATATATATATACTTTTTTATACTATCAAACCGCCTTGAATTGTGTATTAAAACATGTTTAAAATGATATTTAAATATAACTTTAAGGAGTTGTTTGGTACCTGAGATATGTAGAAGTGGATCAAATTTTAATTTTATCTCATGTTTGATAGCAATAACTTAACATTAAAAATTATTTTGAGTCCACTCTTTTATCTTATTATCATGGGATTACTCAATCCCACAAAATATATATATATGTATATATATATATATATATTTTATAAAATCATACCTAAGTGCCTTTGAGGACCCATCCTAGTGTGTTGTGGTAGAACAATTGAAATATATACTGCACATCCAAAAATTCTTAAATGAAAAATATTTGGCTCTTAACCATAAGCCAATTGCAAGAGGATAATTTATGATAATTCGTTGGCCTGATGCGTATAAGAGCTGCTGCATATAAAATAATATGTCCCCATACAGAAACAGGGAGTTTTTCTCTCATAATCAATGGTCTAGCTATTAATTGGAGGCGCTTAATAAATGATTCTACCAAACCATTTTGTGTATAAACATAAGTAACATGATGTTCAATAGTAATTCTAACTGACATACAATAATCATTGAAAGCTTGAGATGTAAACTCACTAGCATTATCAAGACATATTTTCTTGATTGAATAGTTTAAAAATTGAGCTCTTAACCATATTATTTGAGTAAGCAATCTCGTAATTATCAGGTTACAAGTTGATAATAAAGTCACATGTGACCATCTTATAGATGCATCAATTAAAACTATAAAATATCTAAACGGTCCACATGGTAGGTAAGTGGGCCCACATGTCTCCTTGTATACATTTCAAAAATGCAAGAGACTCAAGTCCAACCTTACTTGGTGATGGTCTAATAATAAGCTTTCCTTGAGAGTATGCAACACATAAGAATTCACTAGAGTTAAGAATATTCTAGTTTTTAAGTAAATAACCATGTGAATTCTCAATGATTTTTTGCATTATTATAGAACTGAAACGTTCTAGCTAGTCACACCAAATATTAAAAATATTTACATTAGTAAACTTCTTGTTTATTGTAGCATTTATCTTAATTGTTGTAATATTCGTGTAGTATTAACTGGAAGGAAAAACAAGTAATTTTTCTAAGACATGTCTCTTACCCGATACGACACTTATAATATGAAGGTATTCAATATTTTCTTCATTAATTGTCTCGATATGATATCCATTTTTCTAATATCTTTGAAATTTAACAAGTTTCTTCGAAACTTCGTAGAGAGTATTGCATCATTTATAATAATATTTGTTCCTTCAGGTAACAATGAATTAACTCTTTCGAAGCCTTTAATAAGTTTTGCACTACTAGATATTATACTGAAATTAATATCTTGTATAAGCAAATGAGGAAAATATTTTTTATTTGTAAGTATGGTATATGCTATAGCACTGTCTACAAGACAAATATCTTCATTTTTTATCTTGATTCCAACTAAATTTTGATGATGAACATCCACATTTTTTTCATTAAAATAAAATAAATATCTGTAAGAAATAGTTTCTTTATACATATGTGTGTGTGTGTGTGTGAGAGAGAGAGAAAAATACATTAAATTAAACACACAAAAAGACAACAAACATTAAAAACAAACATAAAAAAGTAACACATATAATCAGAAAAAAAAAATAAAAGTTTAAAATCCATCTTCATTCAGTCATATCTTCCTTCTGAGTTTTCAAAAAAATCTGTTACATCTAAACGTGTCATGTCAAGAGGATTGTGGTCAATGTCATGATTTTGAAAAATAAAATTTGTTTATATATTTTTTTCCTTTTCTTTCAATGATGCTTGATAAGGATCAACAAGATGTTTTGACGTATGACACGTATGTGACTAATGTCCTTTTATACCACATCTGTAACGTATATTTTCAGAATTCTTTGAAACTTTATATTGTATATGTTTTTCCTTTTTCTTGTTTTTTTCTAATTATTCTATCACTTCTGGTGGTTGATATTATTTTAATGATGAGAAAAATTTTTATAACCACCATGATATGTATGTTGACTTCGACCGCGTCTACGACTACAACTACGACCATAACTTCTTCCCAATCCAGTATTATTTGATGCTAATGCATTCGCTTCAGGGACTAGAGTAGAACTAGTTGGACGAGCTTTATAATTTTTCATTAACACCTCATTATTTTGTTTAGTCACAAGAAGACAATAAATTAGCTCTGAATAGTTCTTAAATCCTTTCTCTCGATACTATTGCAGGAGCACATTCGAGGCATGAAAAGTAAATAATATTTTTTCTAACATATCATCATCAGTGATATTTTATCCACATAATAATAATTGAGAGCTAATTCCAAATATCGTGGAGTTAAACTCACTCACGCTTTTAAAGTCTTATAGCCGAAGATGCATCCAGTCATAACGGGCCTTTAGAAGAATTACTGTCTTTTGATGGTTATAGCTTTCTTTTAAACATTTTCACAATTCAAGTAAATTTTTTATTGTAAGGTACTCAATTTTTAATCCCTATAGAGATGGTGACGAACAAAAATCATTTCCTTGGCACAATTTTAAAGGGACTCATTATTTTCCTCTTTAATGGTGTCTCAAAGACCCATTGCATCAAGATAGATTTCAACATCCAAAATTCGTGATAAATAATTCTTGCCTGAAATATCAAGTATTATAAATTCTAACTTCGTAAGATTTGACATGTTGCTATTAAAATATATATAAAATATATATTAGAATGTGATTATTTAAACAAATAATGTTGAGACTCCTTCCTTAGGCCAAAGGGCACCTAGACTGGCATAGTAACCCAACAAACTCATTCACCATGTCAAGTTCGCCCAACCATTGTTAAGCCTCTCCAATCTCATACAACAAATGATATCAGAATAATTGAAAGACTTAGAGCGAAAGTAAACAAACATACAAAGAGTGATCATTAGATTACATGTTTGCTTTGTCCAAAATACACAGTTGACCGCACACACACACACACACACACACACACACACACACACACACACACACATATATATATATATATATATATATATATATACACAAAAGGATGACCAATCTCTAACAAAAGGACCAACAAAAGGGGACAAGAATCGTCAGGGAGCTAGGTGATCACTATGTCTTTCCCTTTATCAGCCACCAAAGAACCTGAAATATTAATAGAGTAGTGAGCCTAAAATCAACGCGGCTCAGTGAGTAGTAAGACCAGCATGTCAACTATAACCAACATTCCAAAATAGTGTATGTATGCATGAGTAGTGAAAATGATATACTATTTGAAAGCATGACATAGTATAAAAACAATTATGAACAATGCAACAGTTTCAGAAAACATCTCAAATTCATGCCAGTTAAAAATTGTATCCAGGCTAGGGTTAAATCAACAATCCCAACTTCTGGTCATCACTCGAGCGGGTCCTGAGTTAGGTGTACTAGTTACTCGAGCGGGTCGTGAGCTAGGCGTATTCATCGAATACCCTAACCTTGACGCTCGACCCTCAATTGCCACGATTCAAGCGGGTTTTGAGGCTAGGCGCACCGATCATATGCCCTAACCCCGATACTCGGCCCTCAAGCCTATGGCATCATTACTTGTGTACATCTACACTTTTCAAAATCATTTAGATATATCTCAATCTCATGAAATCATTTAAACCATGTCATTTCACACAACTTTCATGCAAGGAACACAAGCCATAGAAAACACCTGAATTAAACTACTCACCTCGGGTCCTGGGCGTTAATGTCCCGTAGACAACTGGCTCAGTCCCGCAGTGCTCATTTGAATCTGCATTATTTAAACTCAATTTTAGTTTTTTATAGAATGTGGCTTAATTTCTTACTCGATTATCTCTAATCGGTCTCGACCGGCCCAAATTCGATTTGGTCGAATCTGGTCAATCGGTCAAAATTGGTCAACATGATCAATTTTGGTTATCCTTAGTCAATTTGGGTCTAATTGGGTCAAGTTATGTCAAAAATGGGCCAATTAAGCAAAAATCCCCAAATTTTAATACTTTGTCCAAATTCAAGCATTTGTTTTCTTTGCGCAGTAAATTTGTAGATTTTTCTGCGATCAATTCGTAAGTCAGATTTGCGCAAAACTTTCCAAATTTCATCTAGACTTCTTAAACCTTCACTAGAATTTTAGATTCTAATTTTTGGACACCATTTGCTATGGTTTCTAAGTGTACTAACAGGGACTGTAAAATCCCATATCTCATGTGACAGATAGTCAAATGGTTCATCAATTGACCCCCTTACCCAATTCCGATTGGGATTAAATTTGGTATACACAATCTTGACATGTCCAGTAAGCTCAAAATACCTATGTTTAGTCTATCAACTGGTTTCCTACTTCTTTGTCATGAAACATATTGTTCAAATTTCAAATTTCCTATGGTTTTTTAAGTGCCTAAGCACCTCTATTACTCTATTGATTTGAGGCCTTATCATACATATTTTGTATAGCTTAGATTCTAGAATATTGGTAATTCAAATCTCATCTCAAAACAACAAGCAACCATGACTATAATCATTTCTAAATTCACCCTACAACTTAGTATATATATTAACAGTTATAAAATATTTTCTAAGTACTAGAAAGTTATATATAACTAGGCATCTTTGCATGGACATAAAACTATGCATACAGAGGATTAGGGGTTGGGGTCTATACCTTCTTGTAGCCTCTGGTGTAAGGTTTAATGCGACTCAAATTTCAGTTCAAATGGATATCCGTAGCCACTTTAAATGATGCCTCAAAACTAGTTCCTAGAACTGTCTTCTGTTGGACCTGTTGTAATAGTTGATCAATAGTCAACTTTAACACTTTCTAAAATATGTTTGACATTTTAGTTTCCATTTCCTATTAATCAGAGATTGTATTACACGTAACAAGGATTCAAAAGAGTCATTTTACCTCAAGATCTGATCTCGAATGGCTTGGGAACCAAGACCTCAAAGATTGGATCAACTCAAGTTTTTCAGTTTCTAAATTTCCACAGTGTCGAATAACCCTCTTTCTTGGTTTTTTTTTGTTTCAAATGGATGGGAACTTGGACCAACGGCCTATGCAATGTTGCAGAGGGTAGTAAGGGCTTTCCAAAGATCCTTAGATCACTGAAAATGGATACAGATTGAGGGAGAAATGAACTATGAAAGATAAGTTATACAAAATGAAAAATGGAAGTTTTGCTCAAGATGAGGGTTTTGTTGCATGTTGAGGTGGCCTTGCATGGCAAATGGGAGTGCTATGTGGCCATCCACGTGGCCAATAAGCTTTCATATAAGGTAACTTGTTATCACTATGTATTGGCTTGCTCAGGAGTTTGACTGCATGGGCAAAACTTGGGGTTCAGAACCATGAACAAACATGGTTTTCTGCTAAAAAACGTTGGAAAAATGCAAAAAAATTGTAAAAAAATTAGGGCAAAATGAAGAAGAAAAAGGGAGATAAGAGGAAGGGGGCACGTGGGCTGCCCAGGCGAACGGGCCGGCCCACGTGCCTAGGCCGAATTCGTGCAAGCCAATGGCCCATGCACCCAACGGTCTGGGATGGGCCACGGGCCTGTCCCGATGGCCCGATTGAATCAGGCCCATGCGGCCGAATTTCGTTGTTTGTTTTTTTGCTTTTTGTTTTCTTCTTTATATATATATATATATATCTGAAATTTTTAATTTTTTTCTCCTTTATAATTTTATCATTACTTGATTCATCAATCTCTTCAAAATATCTAATTATACACAATTTTCAATATTCACACATTTATTTTGTCGAGACCCCCTCCCTAGAATGAAGGACAAACCGATCGGCACAGTGTCCCAACAAACCCGCCTGCAAGCCGAGTTTGCCAAGACACTATTAAGCCTCAACATACAACACCACATCATACATTATCAGAGTAATCATAAGGAATGCAGAAGAGATTTAATATACGAACATCAATAAGAACTTCATATTTCAAGAACGGGTCATTACAACATGTGTAGTAACGGGAGAGGCTGTTCATTATATACAGGCTATCCTCACCCCTATACATAGGTCCTAACCCTCAAAAGACGATAACAGAAAGGGAAATACAAAGATTTCCTACCAAAAGAGTAAGGGAACGCGGCTCTAGGCGATGACTACTCCCTTGCCCCTATCTGCTGCTGAAGAACCTGAAAAGTTAGAGTAGTGAGCCTAATTGTCCACGGCGGCTCAGTGAGTAATGCAATCTAATTCAAACTTAAAACAAGTATTCCAAAGTTAAAACATGTGTCATGAATGCATGAGCAATAACATTATGCAAGTGAATGCAACAGTAAACACAATTCAAAATCATAATGCAATCGTGCACCTTCATTAAAAATAGTTTTAATAATACTGCAAAACATATAAATCCACTCAAGTGGGAGAAACCCGGCGGTTAGATTTATAGGTGACAACCCAAATCTGGGCCCACAGAACCCTTCTTCAAGGCACTCTGTGTTAGGTGGTCACTTGATGCTCTATAGGAGCCCAATCAATACACGAGCGAGTTGTAGACAGTTAGGCATATCGTGACGACCCGATTAGGACTTATTGTCGTTGCTATCATCGTAGGCCCACAGAACCCCTCAATAGGCACTCTATGCTAGATGGTCACTATCAGGGTCACAACTCGCCCTAATTGCTCTACCGCATCCAATACCCTAACCCGCTCCCGGACATTCGATGCACTTTTCATTTAAAACTTATTCAAAAGATGCAAGTTCAGCACAATATGTAACACCATTTTCACAATGCACAGAATAACAAGCTCTAAGAAATGAGTTAGAAAACATTACTCACAGGGATGCTCCGCTACCGGCGCTCCTCTCGCAACCGGTCACGTCCCGCTAGCACTGGGTCCTACGAAATTGACACAACTTCTTATCATTAATAGGGGACTTGGCTCACTCGAATTCTATATCATTGGTTAATCAATTACTTGACCTAGTCAAGACTAGTTTACATACGTTCTTTCCCTTGCCTTAGTTACTAAGTCCATTTGATTGACCTCGGTCAATCTTGGTCAACCCTAGTCAACTTATCATTTGCTGACCTAGCTGGTCAACAGAGTCGTACGGGGTCAATTATGGTCTTTATGGGGTCAATTGGGCCAAAAAGGATCAACATCCCCAATTCTCATTACTTAGGCACAAACCTTAGCCTATGACCTTATCTACGCAACCATTTTTCTGATTTTTCTGCGGGCAATCCATTCATCGGATTTGCACCAAACTTTGCAGAATTGTTCAAGACTTTTTAAAGTTTTCCCAAAATTTTAAATTATAATTTTTGGACCTCATTTACTAAGGTTTCTAAGCATGATAATAGAAACTGCATAGATCCCATATCCCCTGTGATAGACAGTGACTGTTTTCCTTAGTTGACCTAGCTACACATATCAGAATGTCCTGAAATTGTGTAGGCCACTTTTAGACATATCTAAGGGTCTCTCCACCAAATTTCAGCTCAATCTATCATGGTTTGGTTAGTCAATTTTATTTCAGAAATTTTGGCCAGATTGCAGAAAATTTATGGGTTCATGGATTCCACTATCTTCTAGTGTTCTTTTCCCTCATTCAATCACCATCCTATGGGTTGTTTCTTGTGTCCACTTACAGTTTACAAGTTATAACATATCCACTAATCACAACCACTTCGAATTAGTAGCATGCAACATCAAAACATGTCCAACATTCCATCAATATTCTACTACATTCTAAAGAACACAAGGAATTTGCTATAGCACCCTACAATCATGGCATATTTGCATGAATAACAAGACACATCCATAAGAGTTCAAGGTCAAGTCTTTATACATTTCTAGAATCTCTATTATGTAGTTTACAATGCCTCTGGTTCTAGCCTGAAAGGGTGCCTTGAAGTGTCCCAAATATAGCTCTTGCTCTAGTCTCAACCTCTTTCTGTCGGCATTATTGCAATAGTAAGTCGCACAGTGAATACCAGAGACTCATAAGACGTATTAAATGTTCTAATATGCAATTTCTACCACTTGGATGCTTGAATACACTTCATGAGAGGTAAAGTGAAGGGTTTCATCTGAGGGATGAGTCTGGATTGGTCCTGGTATGAGCTTTCCCAAGGTTGCTCCAACTATTTCTGTTACACAATTGTAACAGTGAGTAAGCAACCAACTTCGAAGGTCCTAAAATCATGCATAAGGCCCTATTTTTCACTCTCTAACTCTTTGAGATCAAAGTATATACGAAAATGAAGGGAGTGGACCATTTTACCTTCAAAAAGGAACTGAAAATGGCCAAGGTTCAAGGCTTCAAAAGTGGTTTCAGCACACACTTTCTGGTTTTTCTAGGTTTAAGCAGTGTGGACAGCCCTCTTCTTGATGTTTTCTGCTTCAAACAGCTCCAAGACTGGGCAAACTACTTGTAGGACCTTGTAGTTCGTGGTACAAGCTTCAAATCAAGCTATAGTTTGCAGGATTTGGTGGAGAATTGAAGAAGTTCTGAACTTGAAAAGTTGGTTACAGGATCTGGAAATTATATGTTTTGAGCTCAAGAATGTCTTTTTGTTGCATGAGGATGCTTGCTTGGCAGGGTGTGGATTACATGTGGCATCTAGGTGGCACTTAGCATCACATGCTGGATGCCCAGTTGGCAGCCTGGATTGACCACAATGGAGGCCATGAAGTGATGGCCAAAACCATGGATTCCCATGGTTTAGTGGTTGGAAAAGTGCCAAAAATTCCTAGAAAATCACCAAAATCCGTCAAAAATTCGAATATTTTTGCACAAAAGGACAAAAACAGTAGGGGCTGGTGGGTGGTTTGGGCGCATGGGCCGGCCAGGCATGGGCCGGCCCATGTTGGGCCCGCAAGGGCGTGCGGGCTCAAGCCTGCGCGCACCTCTGTGCACTCGGGTAGGGTCCCAGGCCCGACCCAGGCTCGGCCCGTGCGCCGAGTCCGGTCCTTTTTTTTTTGTTTGTTTTATTTTCATTTCCCTTTCTTTATAGACACATACACCAATGTATATATATGTATGTTATATATCAAAATTTCACATTTTTTTCTAAATTAATAAAATTGTCTAATCCATCATTTTCCATCAAAATGTCAATATTATACCACATTTCATTATTAAATTAATTATTTTCTCCAAAAATTGTATAATTTCTCCAAAAATCATATTTTTTTCTAAAAATTTCATTTATCATTCTAAAAATTCGATAATTGCTCCAAAAATTCATAAATTAATCCTATAATTTATTTTCCTCAAGAAAACACCTTTTCCTAATATTTCTATGTGTTTTCTCCTTAAAATTGTATTTTCTCTAATTATTTCTATTTTCTTTAATAATTAATCCAAAATTGAGAAAAATTAAAAAAAAATTTGTATTTTCTCATTAAAATTTTAGAAAATATATGGAGTACATAAATGTCAGATCCGTCAATCCAATGTCAAAAGTGTGAGTTGTCACATATTTTTTCAAAAATTGAATATTCAACCAAAATTTGCATTTTCCTCCCAAAATTCTATTAATTACACCAAAAAATTAATAATTATTTTAAAATTTTAATAATCTTTTCGAAAAATTATATTTTTTAAAAAATTATATTTTCCTTATAATTTCATGTATTCTCTCATCAAAATATATATTTTCAATTATTCTAATTTTTAATAAATAATTTAAAATTAAAAAATTAAGAAAATTCATGTATTTTTATTAAAATACAAAAATATACATGTAGTGAACCCATAAATTTTTGTGTATCAAATTATGGGTTGTCACAAATAATTTTAA
>JAJIYU010014459.1:0-13214 GCA_030144865.1 Tinospora cordifolia
TTTGAATTATTATAAAATGATCTTATGTTCCATGACAATGATTCAGTACACCCACATTAATAGATGTTTTATATGCTCTAGAAATCATCAAACATGATTCCATATACACCCACACCCACTTAAGCCAAAATCAGCCCAAACATATACATGTGTGTGTGCACCCATGTGAGCAACCCGATTTAAATAGTTTTCTAGAACCAAGATGAATATCTTTGACTATTATATGGTATCCCCTCAAATCTGATAGTGTACACCCACGCTTGATGCCTAAGAAATAAGAGAATGGGAAAGTATTATTTGTGTGTGTTTATGTGATGAGCAAGCAAGAAAATCAAAAAGAAAAGTTATCATGAGCACATATGGGATGTCCCATTTAAATTAAAATATGATTTAAACCTATTTTGTGTTCACACATAGTTAGAAAACAAGATTGTACTCATATCTTTTAAATTAGAAAGTCATAGTGGTTCCACTTGCCAACCATGAACACACTAGACCTCTTTATGCAAAACATCCCATGAGTGTTTGGCAACTTGCCAAACTTTGTGAGTTGCCCAAGACAGCCTAAGATGTTCCCTTATGCTCACTAAAAATCTATATGAACCCCCTCTTGCTCACATTCCTCTCATCCCAAAGCAAAGAGTTGGCACTTCCCTCTTTATTTGTTCTTGCCTTCTTCTTGACACCTCTTCTCACTTATCTTTTCTCTTTTGTGTGAGAAGTTCTGATTTTAGTGTTTTAGAGAGTGGTTTGAAGTGATTTTTGCTGGTGTTTGAAAGTGCTAGATGTTGGAAAACTTTGCTAAATTTTTGGGGAACGAACCACTACTAAGGTGGAACTGATTTCTAGAACACCTCATTTTCTTATTTGAATTAGTGGTATGTTCATTGTTTCTATAGTTTTCAAAAATCAAAATACTTTCAGTTTCAGTATTTTAAAATTGATTTCACTTTCAGATTTTATTCTTGTTCATGTTTATGTATTCATAATATCCATGTCATGCTTAGTATCATGCTTAGGTTTTATTTCAAAGTATGATGCATGTTTGTTGATGTTCCATGATTTGATTTTCAGATTGTTATATTCTAAATTTTATTTATGTTAGTTCTATGTTCTGAAATTTATTTCATGATTCATGGATATAAGATTTAACATGAGAAGATAGTGATAATAAGCATGTACCATCATAGTAACATGTGGGTTGCTATGGATGTTTTTTTCATATGATTAGTTCATATGGTTTTAAGTATTTGGTTGGTGAGTAAGAGTCCCTAAGTTCCAAAAGTCCAATAAAATTGGCTAAGACATGTCATTTTTCATTCTAAGGAGGTACTTTGTCAAGAATATCAAGGACTTTAAAACCCGTTGGGTCTAAGTCTGAACTTGAAACAAATCGATGTTTAAAACACCTAATGTATCCAAGTGTCTGAATTATGAATGTGTTATTGATTTGAATTTAAAAGATGGTTGTTTGAAAAAAATCCACTGAACTTTGTGCTCACCCCTTTCTCTCTTATTTTTCAGGAAATTGAACCATGAAGACATTGCATATTAGTGATAACTCTATTTTTAAAAAGTTTATATGTAGGACATGTTGCCCAAGTTTTGAATTTCTGCTGCAAGTTAATTAAAGACTTCCGCTATAATAGTTTTTGAATTAGAAAGTTTTGTGCTTTCCTTTTTTGAATAAATAAAGATCAAGAATTTCTTTTATCTCTCTTGTAATTGCCTTTTTTGAATAAATAAGAGTTTCTAAATTTGAGTTGAGTATTCTTGATTTTCATTAAGGCATGAGATAATTGGAATAGAAAGTCAAGTGTGAGTCACTTGTAAAGTAACATGGACCCAACTCGTCAAATGGTTAAGTCCACTGTCAAAGAATGGTAGTTATGTTCAATGCTCAAAGAATATGGGGGTCGGGGTGTTACACGTGGGATTGCGATCCTGTGAGCGGAGACCGCAGTCCTGCGCCTCAAATGCATGAAAAAAAAGGTCCACGTGAGGATTGCGGTCCTGGGTCAAGAGGATCACGGTCCTACGATAAAAAAACTCATAAATCTAAACTAAGACGTGCGACCATTGTTTGGGATTGCAGTCCTGCAATTATGGCAATGTTAAGATTGTGGTACTCGGACCAAATACCGCAGTCCTGTGTACATATATATAAATAAGCTAACCCTAACTGTGTACATATATATAAACAAGCCATCGAGACCTTTCTACAACTCCCTTCCCACCTCCCATACGCATCCTGAACCGAATACACTCAATCCCAACCATTCCTAACTATCTGACAGGCATCGATAGAAGAAGAATGGCGTCCTTGGGGAAGAATCCGAACAATGACACTACTGCAAACACATAGTTCATGTTTACTAGCATTGTGTGTACGTACCCTGAGATCATGTGTACTCTTTTTGATAAAACAGTGCACAAAAAGTATTTAAAAGTGTTTTGACGAGGTGAACCAGATAAGCAGTTAATAGGAACAAGGTATAATATGTTTCTATTCAATATGAAGATGTTTTTGAATCTAAGTTTAGTGTATCAAAGCCCATACACAAGCAAAACCGAGAGGTAAGCGAACAAGCACGAGTAGTGCAACTTTTCTAGAAATTGTGTGACTACTGCAGTGATGATCACAGTAGTGCACTGTACACAAAAGAGGGTCACTTTTTTTTGTTTAGCCTTTAACTTGGCAGGTGAGATTCGAGACAAAAATGAGTCACACAGTCCCCATGAAAAATCATCCCAAAGAAGGAGCTTTTGTTACACGACTTCCACTTCTCAAAGAAGGCAATTACATGTATTAGAAAACAAAGATGCAAATATTTATTCAATCTTTGGATTAGTATGCCTGGAGGGTCGTTGTGGACGGATGGGCACAAATAGTTTCAAAAAATAGTCTTGTTGTTAAACCAAAATCTAACTGGTTCGAAGAAGAAAGGAGGTTATGCTTTGCAAACTACAAAACCCTCAACACAATCTTTATGTTGTAGACACTAAATAATTCAAATTGATTTCGACTTGTGAAATTGCTAAGGACGCATGAGAAACACTGCAAACTTTTCATGAAGGAACAAGTGCAATGCACATCTCCAAACTATAGTTGCAAACTTCCTAGTTCAAACTATCAAAGATTGAGGAACATGAGAAAATCTCCAATTTCAACAACATTTCAGTTAGGAAAGAAGTTCTCAAACGAAAAATGGTAAGAAAAACCTTGAGGCCTCTACCTTCGAGGTTTGTTGCCAAAGTTGTTGCAATTGATGAAGCAAAAGATCTAACCAAGATTAGGTTGGACGATCTCATGGGCTCCTTGCAAACTTTGGAAATGGGTATGTCAAATCAGAAAGTGAAAAAGAGCATTGCACTCCAAGTACAAACAAATCTAGATGACAAAGAAGATGAGATTGTAGTGATCACAAAGAACTTTTCCTGATTTCTAAAAAAATATGAAAAACAAAACTCTACACCCAAGAGCAGGTTTGACAGTAAAAGAACCATGAAGGAGCCTCCCAAATTTGACAAAAGGTCCAAAAATATCAAGTGCCATGAATGTGGATGACTAGGACACATTCAGGTTGAATATGCGAACGCCTTGAAAAAGAAGTCGACGAACGTCACCGAAGTGATTAATATGACAAAATTCAAGATGAAGAAGAAGGCTTTTCTTGCAACTTTGTGGCCTTCACATCTCGTGTCAGAAATACATCCAAAAAGAATACCCCTGTTGTTGTTGTCCACTTGGATTCAAACAATGCAGATGACGAGGTAAGCATGGAAGAATTTAGGAAACTTGCTAACTGTTGTATGAAAAATGGTTGTATGTTGGAACGCAGAATAAAGTACTGGAAGAACAGTGTGACAAAATGAACGAGTCTATCAAAGTTCAACAAGATGCAATCAGAGAAAAGGAGAAAAGAATTGGCGAACTGACCATGAAGCTGACCAATGCAGAACAAACATTGCAACATTTCAATAAAGTAAAGACGAAGTTGAGTGAAATTCTACACATGGAGCAAAGTTCACATGTTAAAGGGGACACGACTACACAACTGAAACAAAGCAAAAAAACCACTTCAGGAACACTGAAGCAACAACCAAAGTTTCCACGTGCTACTATTGCAAGGAAAAGGCCATAAATGGAAGCACTGTCGCAGTCTTGTGAGGAGCTTCTAGCAAAACAACTATAGGAAGGAACCCAGACCCATTCAAAGATGGGTTCCCAAAGGCACGTGCATGTGCAAAGCATTTGTTGCACACAAAGTTATGTCCACCTACTTAAAAGAAGTTTGGTGTCTTGGCAGTGGATGTTTGAAGCATATGAAAAGTAACAGAAGTTTGCTAACATCTTATTGTGCAGGAGAAGATGGTAGCAGATGGTCACGTCACATTCGGTGATGGAGAAAAGGGAAAAGTTATAAGAAAATGAATGCTGGATGTAAAAGGTCTGCCAAAACTGAGGGATGTGCTGCATGTGGAAGGACTAAAAACAAACCTAACAAATAGATTAGATTCGGTTGGTTCCAACTTTTCAACTTTTAATTGCTTGAGTTGGGTTGCAGGTTTGCCTCTAACCCAACCCAACTTAACCCACAAATACGCCTACCCTAAATATTACGAACAAACTTTAATTTTACTTGGAGAAAATTAGAAAAAATGACATAAAAACATATTATCAAAAATATGTTTGTTTTATAAAGTTTCAGTTATAACATATATTGTTAAATATTATCAATTACATCAAAATATTTATATATTTCAATGCCAAGATAGTTTCTATTTCACTCGTTTCTATTTCTAATTTAGTTATATCTGAGAGCTAAAACCCTTAATCGACTAAAAGATATCTTGCCTTTAATTCCATTTCTGATTAAAAAATCGTTTCATTGAAACAATGTAGAAGATGGACATTAATATCTAATCAAAAATTTTGTTGCATCCCTTTCGAAAATGGGCCTTCGCAATTTAAAGCTAAAGATCTTTCCAAAACAGAGTAAAGATGTAGAGACAATTATCAGAAATGATTGTTCTATAAAAAGCTTGACGTCATACCCCAAGATTTTGGATCAAATAAATGTAAAATAAAATAATTAAATACATAAAATAAACTTTGAATAAACTATGAAAATAACAGTGTAAAATATGTACAATTAAATGTATAGAAAAATTATCAAACTTGGAACCATACACAAAAATCTATACATAATTATGTTATGGGTTATCATAGTATTGATATTCACTACTACGATAGTGCATGAATTGCCTAAAGGAACCAATAAGTACACCGTGTTCTAGTTACCGCGATATTATGATCCACTACCCCAATAAGATGTAAAAAAATGGGCTAAAACGATTATATAAAGTTTTCAAATGCATGAGCTTATTCTAAAAAGTCATAAATTTTGTTAAGGGGATGGTATTGTGGTTCTAGATCATGGTCCTGCGATTAGGAAGTGCCAAGACCACGGTGATGGCACCAAAGACCACAGTGATGGTACCAAAGACCGCGGTACTACGATTGAAAACCAGAAATGGAATGTTGGAACACTACGATACTACTTTGCTTATATATATAGATGTGCACCGAAAACTTAATCACACGAACTCATTCTCGTAATTGTTCTTTCTTGCTCACAATGAAACCATATCAGCTGCCATTAGTTGCGTTCTTTACGTCCCAAAAGCCTTTAAGGGTGATTGTAAACTGTTATAAGCATCCCTGACAACTTTTCTAACCCAAGTTCTGCAAAAAACAATACCAACAGAGGGAAGATCGAATTGAAACTTGAATCAAGATCATCGGTCTCAGGTAAATCATGAAACTCTTGAGGAACTTATGTGTTTATCATAGTTTTACAATCGTTTAAGTGCATGCACACTTCGTCTGATGTAACAGAATAGTTGGAGTGTTTGAGATACATTTGGGGACAAAGAACGAAGGAAAGAACATTTGTAATTGAGGTATAATATGTTTTTTCTCAGTGAAATGCTTGTATTAAGTTTAGTATTAGTGTAATAAGTCATTGGGAACAAGAGGACATGAAAGAAACTCGCACGAATGTGCAGTTTCAAGAAAATTACATAAGTACTATAGTAGCTTATAGTGGTAGTGCAATGCAAACAAAGAATTCCTCTCAAGTTATTGTGGTAATGGAACACAACAATTAGAAGAAAAATAGGGATATTGACTATAGACTTTCCTATTGTACACATACCAAGGACCATGTATGTTGGGGGATCGTTTAATTGAGATTTAAAACATTAGAAACACATAACCCTGAATGAATATATGTTAATTCTTGAAGGTTGAGAACTTAAATTGATTGGAGCACCAGAGAAAGGATCAAGAGGGCTACATAATCAAGTGAAGATGACTATCATGCTCCCTAGTCTTATTTAAGTTTTAAATATTGAACATGATTGTTGTTTATAGTATTTGAATGTGTAGGAGCATGCTAGGGTGTACATGAACGCTAACTTGAAGTTATGATTTTTGGCGTGTGTATACATGCTAACATAATTAGTGTCTTCCGGCTTGTTGTTTACCTGTTTTTATAATGTGAGATTACATGATTATATGTTATTGTTCACAAGATGATTAGCACACTTGGTTTACATTCAAGTGATATATGTTTAATTATGAGATGATAAGCATGATAAAAATGAATTATTGTATGGAACTAAAGTAAGTTAAATTAAGATTTGAACCACATACTAACGCAGTGATCTACGGGAGATCACTGTGGGCGTTCTCACGATTGGAATGATGGTTAATCTGTAATTTCTGATGACAGAATGATGGGTGAGACCCTGGTTCTTAGTGATGGAGCAATGGGTGAAACCTTAGCTCTTGGGTTGAGTGATGGGTGTATTCCTACATCCCATTGGAATCTAGCACTTGTGCATTTTCCTTTTTTGTCCTTATGATATGATGATAATGATGAGAGAACACCAGGAGTTAGTCTTTCGGTCTAATTAACAACTGTTGAAAAATTGAATGTTTGAAACACTTAATATATGTCAAGTGTTTGCATGTTTGATATTTTAACCTAAATAAAACTATGGATGTATTTTGTATGATCCATTGGGCTCCTAAGTTCACCCCACATTTCTATTTCAGGAGATATTTGAGGTGGTGCTTACTGACTAACCTCTCCAAGATATTTTCTAGCTAGTCGTTAACCTCACTGTGGCGGTCGTTTGACATCATTTTCACTTTCTTTAGTTGGTTTGGATTGGGTATATGAACCTTTACACTAGTTTAAATTGTTAATTATCTTTATGGTTTAAATTTTTGGCCACGTAGGCCATGTTTTAGAAATTACTCTTGAAAACTTTGTTTCAAGTTTTACTAAGTCTTAAATGTTGAGGAAATGATTCATTTATCTAATTATCTTTGTATGTTTCCATAGAATATTTCTTGGTATGCCCAAGAGACGTATAAGTTATTTATATGAGATTTGGTATGTCTAGAAACATGTTTAATATAATTTGAAAGTGAGATAAGTAATGTCTCAGTCCTTGACGGTCGAGACGTGTACAATATTTAATTTAGAACAAGTATGCTTCTCCGCACGTAACTTTGATGTGACAGAAATGAAAGGATCGAGAATTGAGATGTTACAACCTTGTACCCAAGAAACAATTAGAATCGGAGGAAGTGGGTTTAGGAAAGAATCCTACCAAGAAAACAATGTTAAGGAATCCTTAAGATATCCTAAGTAACCCTAACTCGATAAAAACCCAGCATGGGCACCCTCTATTCTCACTTTCATGTAAACATGAGAATTCCTTTATTTTCTTTCTTCTCCTAGTTGTCTTCTTGTCCTTCCTCCATCCCCTAACTGTCCCACACAGCAACACCAGTAGAAAGAGAAGAACAAATTCCAGAAAAATGCATAACAGTGGGATCTCATTCCATAGGACCTTCTTTGGGACATTCTACGATTAGTTGATTAATCACGTTCTGTTCTTCACTGTTTTGAGATTAGATTGTCCTGTTAGCACCTTTTGAGATTTTGGTTTACTCCTATGATCAAAATAGAACCCTAGAAGGATTCAAAAAGACTCTTTTGGAGCATATAAGCGATTTGATTGATCAGAAAAGGTATAAAGATTCTATCTAGTTGCAATGCTTGATTCATGATCTATAGTTTAAGGTGCTAGGGTATCACAACCCACCTCGTAAAGGTGACATCACGACCAATACATAATTTTATATATGTTACATCTACGTATATTATACTATGTCAGCCTCTCTAACCTCGTACTACACAATATCCATACAAAAATTCAACAGTCTCCCCTAAAATTTTGACTTATCCTAAAAGAAATATAATCATCGATAAACAATGCATTCTTTAACAATTCCATAGCAAATAATATTTCACAAACTACTATCAACCATAATTCATAACTCATAATCTACAATTTTTTTACACTCTTACCTAGTATAACCAAATTCACACCCCTCTAGGTGATATTACATATACAATGATAAGTATAATTATACAAAATATGATATATGATATTACAAAACAATTAACCATATGCACACAGAACTGAAGAGTTATCTACTCTTCCGATGTTGGTTTCTTCGCTTTTCTATCTGTTCTTGAAATGTTTAAGAAAATAAGTGAGTTACAACATGCTCAGTGAATATTCTTTATCTCTGACATTTTGATGCATTTAAATAGCCATGTTGACTATCAAATTAAGTAAAACATTTGAATTCATCATGCAAATGTAAACAAAACATATATTCAATTAACATAATGATCATTTAATAAAACACATCTACATGCACCTCTTTCAAAAATAGAATCTATCTCACTTCTCGTTCGGCCTTGACAATAGTAGACTGCGCCTCTAACTATCACATACTCCACAATCATTTCAAGGATTATCATATAGAAAAAGACTGATACTTCTCATGTCTCAGTCCCACATGAATTATCACACAGGAAGTATTATTCCCCGTAGTTCAGTCTATCGAAACGATACCATATTTTAGATATACTCTTGTAAATCCAAAATACGATGCTGTGTAAATACAATTTCATGAATTTTAAATTAAATACAACATATGTTCATACAGATGACATGCTTACATTCAAATCATTTTTATATTTATAATATCATATAAATAACCAAGATAAAGAAATACCCTCAAAATATCAACAGCAAATTCCATTTAGCACGTGTCTCACTCTCTCATATGATCACTAATTTCTTCAAAATTTGTTGTAGACCCAGTGTAATAACCCACTGCCACCGCCACCGGGACCCACACCCACGTGATGACACATCATGGCTCGTCATGGCATTGTTACCCACAAAGTATTGTCCTCGCCCCTAGGGGTTTTGCTTCGCCTTCGTGGGATTCGAACCTTAATTCTGGGGGTCAAATACAAAGTTTTGCAAACTCCAACTACCATTAAACTACTTAGCTCAATGGCAGTGGGTGTGGGTCTCAATAATGGTGGCGGTGGCGGTGGGTTGTTACACCCAGTAACATGATCCATCATTTCATTTATTATATATCTTCATGTTATCAATTCTTAGTTAATAAAAATCAAAAATTTTGACATAATATCAATGACCCACATAATACCAAAAATAAATGTTACTCACCAAAATTACTGTCCAATTAATTTCTAATATCCACTCCAAAATTTATGCTCCAATCCACCAAAATTATTATAACACAAAATCATTTTATGTGCACAAATTACATTCAATTCATTTTTATATATAATATTTATCATATTTATTTCTCATATTTAGTCTTATATGTGCATTATACCCCACCTATTAATGCGCATTAACCCGAATATTTTCAATAACCTTCCAGATTAATTTTTTGTTCATATAAAATATTTTTATAGCAGAAAATAAAAGAAATAAACTTCTCAATTATGTTTTTACTATTTTTAAAAATTTTATAAATAACTCATCTAAAATTTATGAATTTGGTGTCGATGGGTATGAATTTTCGTTCTTTACATTCCTATAGGATCCAATTAAAATTTTATTAGAGTCTAATATACCCAAAAGCCCCTCGTAAGGTTATTCAACTTTGAGATTTTATTTTGGTGTCTACAGGATAAATGAATCAAAACTAACTACATATTTAAGATCTATGTATTACAAGGAGTGTATTGGTATAATTGTTACTAAGTTTTATCCATGGTGGGTACTACCCTATTCTTGGGTACTACTATAAAACACCACCTACAGTAAAAATTATACCTTAGGATTGTAGTATGTGTGACTTATTTAACATTTTTATAATAAGAATTATAAGAAATAGCTTACCTGCGCATCGAATCCATCAAAAAAGCCAACCCACATACACATACACACACACACACACACACACATATATATATATATATATATTAATTTTAAACTTTTGGATCCCGCAATCTACACCAAAAGCCCACTAATCACTTAAATATAACCTTCATATATATATATATATATATATATATATATATATATATATGCATCTAGAATAAAAAATCTCATTTTTTTTCCACTTGCTTTGTTCTCACGTACAACATGCTCCTTTAATTTATATATATATATATATATATATATATATATATATATTTTTTTTTTTTTTTTGCGAACCTCATATTTTTAATTTAACCATTATTAATTATAAAATCTATATTTTTATTTTAATATTTTTTTGTAAAAAATATTATTTATTTTATTTTTAATTCTCATTTTTTTATGAAATAATATTTCATTTCATGTTTACTCATGATGTGTATGCGTTCCTAAAATTCTGGGGTGTTAAAGAAGTCCATCAAACAAAGTACATAATGCATCTAGGAGGAGATAAGATGTATCAAAATCTCTGAATGACCTATTGGTGGAAAGGAATGTGAAAGGATGTAGCTAAGTATGTCTCTAAGGCAGAACATCGAAAGCCCTCCAGAATATTACAACCACTTTCCATCCTAGAATGGAAGTGGGATAACATTGCCAGGGATTTTGTCAGCTGGTTACCCAGGAATCAATGGCACATTTCTTGCCCAATTGATCCACAAGCCGAGTTAGTAAACTATGTTAATTCTATATGAGAGAGATAGTACACATTCATGGGATACCTAAGGCAATAATGTCAAATCGAGACTCTCACTTCACCTCATAATTTTGGAAGAGTCTACAGAAGGAACTAGGCACCAAAATAATTATGAGTATGACTTTTCACCCTTAGACAAATGGGCAGCCTGAGAGAATCATCCAAACACTGTAGGACATGTTGAGATCTTGCATCCTTGACTTCAAAGGAAACTAGAGTAAGTACCTATACCTAGCAGAGTTTGCCTATAACAGCAGTTGTCAGGCATATATAAGGACGGTTCCATACGAAGCTTTCAATGGGAGGCCCTCCAAGTCACTAACCTGTTGGGTTGAACTTGAGGACAACGTTTTTACTAGGCCAGATCTCATGGAGGAGATGAACAAGCAAGTTAAACAAATTCAGAAAGTATTGGCCACCACACAAAGTAGACAAAAGAGTTATGCTGATAGAAGAAGAATGTCTCTGGAATTTCAACTATGTGACAAGTTGTTTCTAAGGATCAGTACTTAGAAAGAAATTAAATGATTTAGAATGAAAGGAAAACTAGCACCTAAGTTCATTGGACCTTCGAGATACTCAGGAGGATCGATGAATGCGCATATGAATTAGAATTACCAAATCGAATGTCTTCGATGCACAACATTTTCCATGTATCGATGCTAAAGAAGTACAAACCTAATCCCTCATACATAATCCATTAGAAAGATGTGGACATCCAAAATGATGCCACGTATGAATAAGTTGTGGCTAAGATTCTCGATCTCAAGGTACAGAGCCTGAGAACAAAAGAAATCTCCTTAGTCAAAGTTCTCTGAAAACATCATAGAATAAAAGAGGCCACTTGGGAGTTGAAAAGTGAAATGCATAATAAATACCCAAATCTCTTCACTAGAAATACTTGACCAAACATCACTTATGTAGATTAATGCAAATTCTGAGGATAAAATTCTTTGAAGGAGGCTAGAATGTAATACCTGACAATTTTATAACAAAATTCGATTAAATAAAATAATCCAATTTTGAGTAATTATTAATATTTGCTACATAAATTATGTATATTCCAAGGTGTAAAATTAAGTAGGTGGAATAAAATTAATTAAATGCTTACGTAGAAATTTTGTGCAACTTTAAACCATCCAAATATTAATAGAAACATGTGCATAAATATGTGCTAAATATATAGAAATGTGTATAAAAGTTAATTAAGATATTATATAGAAATATGTACATAAACATGTGTAAATATATGTGTACAATTTTTATGAAACTCAATATAATATATTTTATATGTATTTGACATAATTAATACATTCACATGTGTAGGTATATATATATATGAATTTAAAAAATTGATTTCCTAAATAATTATACACAAACGGATTATAGTGTATATAACTAATTATATTTCGTGCGAATCTATATATGATAGATGTAGAAAAGTATGTAATGATTTATAAGATCCATAACATCATACAGAAACCATCATTTATAATATTTATAATGAGGCATTAAATGTAGATCTAAAGCATGCACGTAACCAATCATAGCATAAGGTGACTACCGCATAATATATATATACATATATATATATATATTTAATTGTGTGCCCCACGGTAATTAAAACATTTCGCAAATTCACCGAAATGTGACTAGTGGACCCACGTCGCGACCCGTGCGCAGTAGTGCCTAATGGGGAAAAAAAGAAAAAAATTGTGATCGCATGATTTCACCCAAATTATGATTTTGATCATAGATATGCACAAAAAAAATATTAGAAAAAATCCTAATTTCAATCCTAAACCCTTTGGTCGCCACAACTAAAAATAAATGGTAAGTTTTTATTTAAAAAATGTCAAAAAAAAAATTATAAATTTATCCTTTAGAGACTCTATATAAACCTTTTTACCCCTCCCATTCTATTTATTCCAGAGCAAAAGCTAATACGATCCTGTAATACTCCAAAATTTTGTCAAATAATTAAAGATAAATAAGTTTAAGAAAAATAAATAAAATAAGTCAAATAGATTAATTTCAAAGATTTTAAGAAATTTTGGGTGCAAATGGTGGGTTGGCACATGAAAAATAATTTATATTTGAGATATAATAAAAA
>JAJIYU010014460.1:0-13208 GCA_030144865.1 Tinospora cordifolia
ACTCTTCTGCGTACGTAAAGCTAGCTAGCTGCTATTACCAGTGCTAATATACATCTGGTACGTGTTTTAATAATTAGGTATGTTAGAGTAGACGAAGACAACGATGTGCAGCTGTTCTACTATTTCATAAAGTCTGAGAGGAATGCAAGTGAGGACCCTCTCATTGTCTGGCTTACAGGGGGTCCTGGCTGCTCTGGCATCTGTGGACTTCTCTATGAGCTAGGTCCTTTGAAATTCAAGAAGGCTAAATATAATGGAAAGTTACCCTCATTGATCTTGAACCCTCACTCATGGACTAAGGTGCATACCCATTTTTCGCTGATTCCATATTATATGTTATTTTTCATTCTTTACTTTTGAATTTCTTCTTACAATTAGTAGCACTACTGTTTTGTTCCGAAATGTCAAGCAGGTTTCCAACATTATCTTCTTAGATGCACCGGTGGGGACTGGGTTCTCATATTCAACAACTTCACAAGGCTCAATTGGTAGTGACACAAAGTCAGCTATGCACACTTATAATTTTATCAGAAAGGTACGTGAAAACCCTACAAACTCTATAATTATCCCTAGAATTAAAATAGTGATGGGTTGGCCAGCTCTCCAAGATACCAACCAATTCCTTATTATTATTATTATTATTATTATTATTATTTGCTTTTTTATTTTTGTGCAATTATTAAAATATGATATGAAAATATAAATAATACTGTAAATAAATAAATAAAATGAGTTGCCGTGTTAGTTAATTAGTCTAAAATTTATTTTATTAAACAAGAAAATTGTGATTACGTCTTTTTTTATGATGATTTTATATGCCAGTGGTTGATTGATCACCCAGAGTTTATACCAAACCCATTTTATGTGGCTGGCGATTCCTATGCTGGCATTGTGACTCCCCTTGTAATGCTACACATATCAAATGGTAATTCCTTGAGCCTTTTGATTAGTTGTCAAATAATTATATGCTATTCATGAGATGAATCGAACTTGTAGTTTTCATAATTTTCATCATTTGATGAATTTAATGTCATGCTTATACTGATGCTAATCCACATAATTTAAACAAGAAAATAATATTTCATAACATTAATTAATATCGCAGGTATCAAAGCCAACAACAAACCAGTGATCAATCTGAAGGTAATTAAACACATATGAACCAGAGAATTAAATATTTTTTTTCTTTCTTTCTTCTCCTTTTTTTTTTTGGTTAAGTTTCTGCGATTCCGGACTAATTCTCTTGAATCCAGGGATATATATTAGGCAACCCAATTACAGATAGATATTTTGATCTGACCTCAAGGATCCCATTTGTTCATGGCATGGGCATCATCTCCAATGAACTTTACGAGGTAACAAGTCATTTATACATTTCTCTCATTGAGAATTACGATTCGCTTAATTACCATAACAAAATCTTACATGCATTGGGTGAGTTAGCTGGGCATGATGGTGTAAAGCTTTTTTCATCCTAATTATTGTAAAAGTCTAGTACGTATTGTATTGGGTGTTTTCAGTCAACCAAGCAAAAATGTGGAGGAAAGTATTTGGACGTGGATCCAAAAAACACAGACTGTATCAAGGAACTCAAATATGTCTCGGAGGTAATATAATGTGATGTGTTTCATTGCCTTAATTAATTAAGACGATGCCTAATTGATCCTATTATTTCTTTAGTTTGTCAATTGTGATGATTTAATTATAGAAAAATAACATATAAATCTTATATTGAACACTAAATACACATAGTTGATGTGGTATTGCTCTTAATTATATGTTAACTTGTTATTGGCTTTTCTATGCAGTGCACTTCTGGACTTTATGTTTTTCACATCTTGGGTCCTAAATGTGATTTTGATGCCACAAAACTAGGGGATGAGATTGTAGAACAAAGAAGATCACTCAATAATATACCCAACAAATTTTTGTTCTTATCCTCTCCAGTACTTCCAGAGATGGAGTGTCCGGTAAACCTTTTTGTGATGTCACGGATCTCTTCCTTTCCTCTCTCTACACACACACACCAAATATATATGTGCAATTAATTTCTTTTAATTAAGCATTTTGTTTGCAGCACAATTTTTATATACTCTCCTTCTATTGGGCTAACAATCATGGAGTACAAAAGGCACTCAACATACGAAAGGTATGACACGCCCTAGTCGAAAGAATCAGTAACACTATTGTATATATAGCAAAAACCAAGAATTATTGCAATCAACAGGGAACAATTCGGCAATGGATTAGGTGCAACAAAACTTTACCGTACACAAAGGATGTTAAAAGCAGTCTAGAATACCATCAGATTCTGAGTAGAAGAGGTTACCGGTCTCTCATATACAGGTGTGTGAAGAAAACTTGTATTTCGTTTCTGTACAATGAGCTTACACATGCATATATATATGAACTTTCTAAAGAAATTAGCAACTAAAATTAGTTTTCAAAAGTCTAGTGGTGATCATGACCTTCAAGTACCATTCTTGGGCACGGAAGCATGGATAAAGTCTCTTAACTACTCCATCATTGATGACTGGCGACCATGGAAGTTGAATGGCCAAATACCCGGGTAAGCCCCGATGAAACGCGTATCTTCAGTTGTCCAGCTACTTTTAGTACGTTTCAGTGGGATTCCAGTATATTAATAATTGACACTAACCTTATATAGCTATTACTTATTGGTACTTGTACTTATTATGTAGATATACAAGGACATATGCAAATAACATGACATTTGCTACTGTCAAGGCAAGCGTTCCTATGCTCTATTTATTACAATTGTAATAATATTGCATAAAAAAGAGGTGGGGGTAAGTGATGATCACATAAATGGGGCATTTGTTTAATTTGTGCAGGGAGCGGGACATGTAGCTCCAGAGTACAAGCCTGAGGAATGCGCAGCAATGTTCAAGAGGTGGATATCCCACAATCCTCTGTAGCAGCAACCCATTACAGCGACCTTGACAACTGCAAACCTTCAATGTATTACTCATAAATCGTCTAAAGAAAGAGTGTTAGAGAGAGTATTGAGTGGGAAAACCGATTTTATATGTGTGCCAGTGTGTGCGTGTGTGTTGCTTTGGAGAAAAAACATGTCCATTATATTATTGTGTTGACGTGTTGCTGCTACTACTCTTGTTGATTTTATTTTTCTTTTTGCTCTTTTTTCTTTTCTCTTTTTCTCTTTTTATTTTTCTTTTTTCTCTTTTTTCAACACTTATTTTTTTAATCAAAAATATTTTTTTTTTAATTTTTTCAAAGAAAATAAGTGAAAAAAAAAAACTAAGGTTTGATGAGTTTTATGTCCATTTAGCCTAATGCAACATCCCTTACCAATATTTTTTTTTGGTGTATTTATGCAGAATTTACTGTAGTTAAAATAAATAATGTTAATTACTTTTAAGAGCATCACATTTTGAATTTGGGCATTTTCTAGTAGCACAACTCGAAGAGAATCACTGAATTTTTTTAATTAATTTGTAATCATTCTTGAATTTCTTTATAAAAAAAATCTAAAATATTTAGAATTTGACTATCTTTTGTAGATATTTGATATTTATTAAAATCTCCACAGTAAAGTAAAGTGACTTAGTAAGTTTTTTTATGCCAAAAGGCGCAAAAAAGAATAATGTCTTTTGCTAATTAGTTTTTTTTTAATTCTATTTGTGGTAATTAGGTATACCCAAAATTTAATAAACTCTTCAAATTTTATAATTTTATTTGTAGAATTATTTACATGAATTTTTTTATTTTTGAAATAAATTAATAAGTTGATTTAATATATATATATATATTTCAAGACTAGAAAAAAAAATTTTAATAATAATTTTAAAAGTGTTATATCTATTTTCTCTGTTTCTTTTATTTTTTAACTTCTCGATGTTATTTTTGTACTCTTTTTTGATGTCGAATAGCACAAAAAGATGTCCAATTTTATCTTAATTTTTTATTGTTAAATTTTATCACCATTTTAATTTTTTTTTCCCTATTGTACTTTTTACAGTTATTTTTATTTATCTTCTTCTTTTTGGGCCAATTACATTCTATTGTACCAACATTGCTTGCTTCAATAATTTGCATTTGAAATATTTTTGGAGAGGTTGTGAGTTCAGCTCTCTCCCTTTATGAAGTAAAAATCGATCTCTCTCCTAAATAAAATAAGAATATGTATACATTTATTATTGCTTTGCATGTGGACAATGTTGTAAATTAATTTGAAATTTAAACCTCCTAACAATTTACTTTTAATACTCTAAAATATTTTTATCTTTTCCTAAAATCACACACAAAAAGAGCTTTTTTTTTTTAGTAAATAAATTAGTCCTAAAAATATAAAAACAAAAATGAAATTTAGAAATGCCATATATATTTTTATATAATTTTTAAAAATTATGAAATTTTTGGCTTTAAATCTTTTTTTTTATAATTGATGGTTTTTTTATTTGGTTTTTTTCTATATTCTTTGGTTAATGGATTAATTTTTATTCACGTGTGTTTATCCAAATATATATAATTTTAAATAGTAAAATAAAAAAAAGAAAAAAGTAATGGCTATCTTTATACAATAAATAGAAATATTTTTTTCCTTGTTTTCAATATTTTTATATATTGCATCTTCTACTTGGAACTCCATTGAAAGGGTCTAAGTACAACTTTATTAAGAGCTAGAGAACTACGACAATTTCGATCAAGCGTGAGTCAAGCCCCGTCGAATGACACATTTGAATGATGAATACAAAGACATGATGAAGACATACTCAAGCACGCATCATGATCTAAACCAAAGTTGTGCTCATCATTTGCTTAAGCACCTCCGACCACTATAAGGACAACCTCTTTAATCTCAAGTAACGATACTTTAATCGACTCAACTAACTCAATAGAGAGTTTACCAATTTCAAGTTTGACACTACAAGTATCGTGATGTTATGTTTCCTTTTGCTATTAGAAAACTATTATACAATAAAATTTTTTGTACCTAAAAAATTATCTTTATATTTTATAGTGAAATTAGAAAAATGGAGCATACTAATACCTATATATTATTTCATTTCTTCCAATCTCTGTTGTTCTTTAGAGAACAATGTCAATAGTAATAAAAATAAATTTTCTTCACCTTTTCCTTCAACTTATGTCATAAAAAATTATTAGATTATGAGATTAACTTTCAAGTAGTGTTTAAAACACAATGTTTTGATATTATTTTTTAAAATCTTTTATACGTTTTATGAATATTGAGTTGAGAATTATTGAGGTTAATTTATTATATCATGCCGCAAATTTCTAAAAAATAGGAACTCCCAAAGAAAAAAGGCGTCCGACTCGGACCGATGCCACGATGGTCTGAGAAATATTGGTGGGAACAGCGCACAACTTTGAAGTGAAAAGGCGGAAAAAAGAAACCCAAGCTAAAAGCGTCGGTGCGAGCATTCTTCAACAATCAGAACCACGAAATAGAAGAAAAAATGTCAGGTTGGAGAAGGGGAGGCCGAAATTGGGGAAAGCGCAAGGACGATGAAGACCTCGGAGCGTCTGATGAAGGCGCTCCGGCGAAGAAGAAGAGAGATTCCGATGACTCCGACGACATCGTCATCTGCGATGTTTGTGTTTAAAATCGCTGAGTTTCTAGGCTTTTAGTTCTTTTTTATTTATTTAGAAAATTGAGCCTTCATTTCTGTAATTTCTAGTTTTTATTATTGAAGATTTCGAAGAATAGGAGGGTCTCGGTAAGATTGTGGCAAGGGAAGCCGGTGGTTGACATTAGGGAATTCTACTATAAGGACGGAAAGGTGCTTCCCGGGAAGAAAGGTTAGGCTGTATTTTAAAATCCGTCGTCGTATTACTGTTGTTTTGATTACTTGTTTAGGGTTTTGAACGATGAAAGGTTGCCATATTTTCATTTTGAGATTATTGAACGAGCTCTTTACGAAACCCACTATGTATATGTGTTTGGCTAATTTATATACTTGTGTAGGGTTTTGGATTAACTTCTATTTGTAGCCTTAGAATCGGGAAATGAAGCCGTTACAGATGGTAGAATTTTTATTTTTATTTTTTTTTTCCTATTTTTTAGGAGCTCATGCATTCACTAGTTGGTTTGTTTGAGAAATTTTGCTATGGAATGGGTTTTGGGTGTGTAAACATATTAACTACTGAAACATTAGATGCAATTTTTTTTTTTTCTCATTAAGGGTAATTTGACCTTTTTGCGTTGTTTTAAGTGTTTTTGCTAATTATCGTTTGATGATGTTATTTTGATATTTTATACTGCGTTATACCTGTTTTTCATAAAAGACATTAATTTTCCAAATTAATTTGTTTTGTCATGAGATTATGAACTGATGGATTATGAACTCCTTGAGGATAAACATGTAATCCTTTAAGGAATTTGCACCATAAGTTTCTGGCTAGAATAGTTTAGTTGGGAGAATTGGGACATTGGTCTTATGATGATGCTAGCAAATGGAAGGGTCCTGAAGGATGTAGTCATTCTTCTCCTACTGGATGAACCTAATACCGCTTCTGATCATTACTTGAGTCTTCAAAAGAAAATGCCATAATTGGAAATTCCTCTATCAAGAATCACTCAGAACTATCTATATTTTTTTCCAGAGATTATGTTGTAAATCTTAGTTTCTGTTCTTAAGTTAACATAGTTGCACTAACCTTTTCAAAAAGTGAAAGGAGATAGGTGCATTTCCTTGATAAAAGAAGTTTATTCATTGATTCTTGCGATGTGAAAGTAATTTCTTTCTTCTCTAGTTTGAGCATGAGCTTCTGCAAAGCTGCAAGAGTAGGGTTCTCAGCATTGATGATGATATCAATGTAGCTTTGTAGAAATCTTATCTGGTTCCAGTTTTGTAATCCAATGGTAGGATGGACATTTTGCTAGGGTAGACTGGTAGTTCTACGTTTCATGACATTTTTTCCTCTTCTTTTTCTTTTTTCTTTTTTCTTTTTCCCTCCCTTTTTGGCTGTAACAAAAACCTGAACCCACTGAATCCGTGGTTCTCTGTGCTGAGGCTGAGATAGTTCATAGAAACTAGCTCGGAAAATCCAATATGCTTACTGTTATTGCCACCCATTCTCTGAAACTTTGATTTGCTTTAATTATTGATTGTAAATGATGTAGGAGATAAACTAAATTGTAGAAGTCTTGAAATCACATACCTAGATTCATTTTTATTCATTAATTTTCTAGCTTTCCACCATAAAATTGTAGTTCAAAATGGTTTTTAAAGCTGATCCATGTAGTCATCTAGGAGCATTTTCTTTAAAAGGAATTTTTGCAAAAGCTATGCGAAGCAGAGCCACAGTGTCATAGAGAGGTTGGTACAAATTTACCTAAAAGTGTTTTCAGTATGTTTCTTAGTTTTGAAAGTTAAATTTGATGCTCAGTTTCTTTAAGGTTCTTTGTTTTCTATCTTTTCTGAATCTTCTGTGACACTAATAACTTGCTTCTTTTTGCAGGTATTCAACTCAACATGGATCAGGTATGCCATTTTATTTTCTTTCTTCTTGTTTTTTTTTATTATTAAATTTCTCCATGCATCTTGTTGACTCACATTAATCTTTTCTTTTTTGGTTTATGAAGTGGAACATACTCCGAACTCATTTGGATGAAATTGACGACGCAGTGAATGAGAATTCTTAGGGAATGATGCTGCAGAATCATGGAGCTTTTTTGGTTACTAATTCCTAATCCCTCTCAAGCAATATGCAGGCTTTTGTTTCTTGGGTATGGATCCATATATGCCTAGGAATACTTTGCCTGTACAAAGGGATTACATGTAGGTGTAAGAATCTTCGAAACATGTAGATTTCTTGCTTTTCTTTTTGTGCACACTTTTTGAACAGTGTATAAACATTACCTGCTGATACGTTAGTTTGAGAAAGTAACCATATTTTGCTGCCTGATGATTTGCTTTGGTATGGCAAAAAGTAGTGTCTTTCATGCTAGTTTCTGTTCTAGTTAGTGCTTGCTCTCAGACTTGCTAGGATGTTCAGCTCTGTGACTTCATAAAATTCATAATGTCTTACAAGATTAATTTTGAACGATGAGCAATTATTATTTTGGATTTGAGTAGCTAGATGAATAGAACTTGCATTCTAGGTGATTTTTGAAATCAGGTCCCTTAGATTTCAAACACATTAAGACATTACGTAAATACTAACTACAGAGGTTTGGACAAGGGACTTATTTTATAGAACTTTATACCCATGCGCCCTTGAACTGGTTAACCCAGATGGCTAGTGGCTAACCCCAAAGAAAAAAAACATGCCTATCTTGGTATTTATCACACGTCAAAGTCGCGCCACGTACTGAAAGACACATGAACTGCTTGCTTTTACTTGGCTGCTGTCGAAGCCTGCAAGCATCCTCTGATCTATTCCTTCAATGTTGCACCAAATGCCACATTGGCAACAGTGTTCCCTAATTTAAGAACTTGACAAGCATGATGTTCTTCCATTATTGTTTGCAAATATAGCCATATTATTTTCTTTTTATTGCTATTATTTAATTAATAATGGCACAATTTCTTGGTTGCCTTTTTAAAAAAAAGGCTTTATGAGTTGAATAACGATATAATAGCATGGTTCTTATCACGAATTATTTTAATTTTGATTCCTAATAGTCAAGTAGAGTGACTCCATATGTAAACATGAATATAAGGTAAAATGCGTTCACAATTAGAAATAAAAAATATTTGAGAAATAGTAAGGGTAGTCCCCTTATACAGATTGAATGAGAAACAAATTAAGGTGATTTGGTTATCAGAACAAAATCCTTCAAATGCTCTCATCCAAAATAAATAAATAATCCTCTTATCTAGTGTCAATCCAAGATACAAACAAAAGTTAAAGAAGACTGAGAAATAACAAACAAATAATTAAGAAAGATTTAACCCTTTGTAATTTAAATGTCAACTTATCCTAACATGAAGTTGAATGGAAGAAGTAAATTTGTCTTCATATAATATGGCAAGCTTCCAAACAAGAAGGTCATAACCCAAAAGAAGTGATATTTTCTCTTAAAACATCTAAGAAGGTCAAAACCCTAGCCCTTGTGTGTGGGCAGGGGGTGCATTACCACTGGAGCAAGAGACAGAGAATTAACTTAGACTTACTAAGCAGACACTATTACAAATAACATACATCATTTAGCATCAACTTATACATGTATTGATGTATACATATAAACAGTTAGTGAGCAAACTGTATTTTCATCAACGAAACCAATATTTGAATACACAAGATCTTGTAAAGTCAACAAAACCTAATAAAACAATATCTATCAGAATCAACTTATACATGTATTGATGTATACATATAAACAGTTTTTGAGCAGAATGTATCTTCATCAGCAAAACCAATATTGGCTATTTTTAACAATTTTTCCTCTGAAAGAGGCCCATGCTGTTTTAGAAGGCAAATGGGCATTCTTTTTTTTTTTTTTTTTGGCTGATAAATCATGAAGCCCCTCTCACAAAACTAGAAAAATTAATCATCTGGGGGATACTTCAAGCAGGTTATAATGGCCAACGAGATCATCTCGAGGAAAGAATTTTGATAATCAGCTGCTATAACAGTATCTCCTTCATTATCATTTTTGTGCTAATGAAACAAACATAATATATAGCTATTGGGACTTCCGTTTATGAAACTAATAATTCTTTCAACAAATGTGACAAGAAAAATCACCTCTTCTACGTGTGCTTTTGAGGATTTATTGCAGAGTTGGTACGGTAAGGCATCCACTGTTAAGCAGCCTAGGGAGTATCTGGAAGAAGAAATGACAACCCTTGAAATCAAAATAAGCACATTTTAAAGCTCATGCAAAAAGAGTCGCGGTTGTTTTAATTCCTCAAGATCATACCTCCCCACAGCGAGCATTGATTTTAAGTGGAACAAGGCCATCAGCACGGGTAACGCCTATGTTCACAATCGCAATTGAAGCACCTGCCTCATGGGCAGTACTGTGGATATGATAGGGTAACAGAAAGTATGTGAAAAAAGTATATCATCTAGAAATAATTTCATTGAAGTAATGACAAAGACAAAACCTTTTTCTTAAAATAAAAACTTTTAAAAAGATGAAAGACTATATCAAACCCAAATGATGAAAAAGACATACAACCAAAAGTGAGTACAGTCCCAATTTAGAAACTGAGAACCTTTTCTTGCTGTTTATCGTTCCATTAGCTAGAAAGAAGCCATGCATACCTCACAAGGCGAAAAGCGGACATGGTCATCAAGGATGATCCCAACACAAGCAAAGCATCACATTCTTTAGCAGCTTCTCTTGCTCTATCAGCTCTATCCTTCGGGACATTATCACCAAAGAACACAACCTTCAAATATTTGGAATCATGTAAAGAACAATAAATGTCATCATTTAGTCTCTTTTTTAATTCCATGAACTACCATCCAAGCGGTAGCTCAGACTTACATATGAAAGTATTTATAAATGGAAGCATAGCAAGCACTAGTGACCACATGTTAAAATGAACAAAATTTATGACTTGAACTACTATATAAGAACCAAAACAAATGAAAATGAACTAACCAAAGGTATTAATTTCAGATAACAAGAAGTCCATAAACTTTGATTTACGACAAATTCACATTTTACTTCATAACTTTTTTAATTTACTTTTTTATTAATTGAAATTCTACAATTTACTTCCAATTTCAAATATAGGTAACAAAAATGGCTTCTTTCATTTACAAATAGTAAGCTGCAAGTCTATTAAGCTTATAATTAGGAGAAGTGGAGGGAAGTAGGAGTATACAAATGACTAATCAACCTAACAACTAATTTTTAGACAATTAAAAAACTGACTTGTGAGTGGTTTGAATTATGGGCTATTTGGACATTGAACAAGAGCTTTACTGTCAACTATCCCAAGTATTCAAATTATGATAGTACAAACAGGCAATAGGTCTTACATCAGGTTTAAGCATTCCATTGCAATTTTGGCATGTGGGGACATGGAAATCCTCCTCCCAAAATTTCTCATCAATCTCAACGTCACCATCAGGCCTCTGCTTCATTCCAAAGCTCTTTTCTGATCCAGGGCTTCCAACATTCAAATTTTCAATTGCCAAAGCCCACTGCAAAACATTAAACCCATAGTCTTAAGGTTTCATCTAGAGCACAAAGAAGTCATTCATAATCTTATGAATACGACAACTTGACTAGGACTTATAATTAAAAGACAAATGCAACAAAGAAGAATGAAGATGGTGTCACATGTATTCAGACAAGAAAAGAGGGTAAAAAGCATCAATTGCCATTTAAAAAAAAAAAAAACTCTAGAAGCATACTAATAGTGGAATAATAACAACTAGTTGCTTGATGACAAAAGATAAAACCTTTGGGTTAAGGGCCTTCACTTGATCTTGAAACAAATTTCTGCACATAGAAGAACCACATTCCACACAAATTACAGAATAAACTGTCCCATGCAATTCAAGTGGATTGCTCCCCGCACGATGATGCAACCTGAAAAATGATGTCAATTACCACACAATTATTATACACTCCAAATCTGCAAAATTCTTCAGTATGTGTAAGACTTTGGTATAGAAAATTCTACCTGTCAACATTTTGTGTTACCATAAAATTTATACGACCAACTTTTTCCAAAGAAGCTAGTGCAACATGAGCTGGGCCTGGTTGTGCTGCATTGAATCGTCTCCATCCAGCAAAGCTCCTTGCCCAGTACCTCCTGCGTGCTCGACTTGACCGGAGGAACTCCTAATCACAAAAATGGGTTTCCAAGGAACGAAGTTGTAAATTTAATGAATAGTGACAAATGCAGAGAAAAAGGGATTAAAACAGGAAAATAAAAAAATAAAAAAATAAAAAAGACAGCAAAGCATGTTTTGTGGAAGACAGCTCAACAACAAATTTTCAAAGCAAATAGACCTACAATAGTCACACTTCACATTAGCAAAAGGACCATATTTTGAAAAGCATTTTTAGAAATGCTAATTTAAGATACTAATTAACCATTTATTATTTGTGTTTTAAACTAACAAAAGGTTAGGATCCACAGTACTTGCAGGAAAAATACTTCGAAAACTCACATTGTGCAAATTTTAAGTAAATTGTTGAGTAGCAGCCTTCCTTGTTATGTATTATTTAAAACATTATTAGTGTTTTACTCAAGAGTAATGATAGTAACAGAGAGCGAGGAGCATGTACAACTTTGCAGTACAAGTTTCATACAAACAACCACTTTAATAAGGTGTTGTTTCTCTTTATCAACCCCATATGTTCATTCCTTCTTTCTTTCTGTTCATCATGTTGATTCCTTAGCATTTTTGTTTAATTCATTTCAATACATCCTTCTTCTTTTCTTCTTTCATCTTTGATTATTAGTCCCTGTGGATTCTTTATAGATCTATAAGTGGCCTTAAAATCTCAAATATCTAATTTCTTGGACCCTGCTAATCATCTTTAGCATCATTTTTTTGACATGGATTTAATCCTAAGCAAACATCATATTTTGTCATCCTACCATACATCACAGGTGATTCACCAATGTCACCAATATAATGAAAGGAACAGAATCATCTATGTCCTTAAATCACCTGATGAGTAATTGGTTTGAAACCAGAACTATAAGCTCCATTAGGACTGCAAGAAAAGAAAGTTATCATCAATATTTCATCGAGAAGGAAAACATTTCAATCAGACTCAAAGTTCAGAATACTTAAAAGGCTTTATTTTGATTATTTTAATTTATATTATATCATAAATCCAACTTTCAGTGTGGTCAAATTATTAACAACTATAGATTTGGGTCCACTGAACTCATCTAAATGAATTTAATTTTAGTCGAAAACTGGGTCTTTTTCACTATGGAACTCATCAAAAGAATATCAGACATTGAAAATCTCACAACTCATGTAAGTATCGCAGTTTTTCTGTCTTCGTTTTTCTTTCTTCCTTCCTTCCTTTTTTCTAGTTTATTTGAAAGATGATACTTAAGTTGAAGGGAATGTTAGAAACTTCAAATCGAACTTCTTAGAAGTTCAGTTGAATGATTAATCAATTCAATGAGAAGGTAAACCATGGCTACCACTAGGCACCATGATAAAAAATTACATAAACATGTCAATGAAAAAGAAAACATGGGCAGAAGAACCTTCTGTAATCAGGAATCCCGCATTCTGTGCTTATTCCTGCTCCAGTTAGG
>JAJIYU010014461.1:0-13209 GCA_030144865.1 Tinospora cordifolia
TGCTAGTGATGTGTAGGGATGATCCACTGGGCTCTCGAGCTCACCCCATTTTCTTTCACAGGTACTCGCGGAGGTGGAGTACCCTAGTCGACCGTGATCCAGGGTTGGTTTGATGATCTCGCTGGGAGATCACTGTTGGACTTGTGTACTAGTTTTTGTTGTCATTTTCACTATCCATGTATATATTTTGAACAGGCTATGTGGCCAAACATTTCTTTTTGAGACTGTTGTATATTTTAGAAATGTTATTGAGACTTTGGCTCTGTGAGCCTATTTTTTATCACAGTTTTGAGATGAATTTTATGATGTTATTTTTAGAAATTATTATCATGTATATGATAGTTTTACTTGAGCCCTGATAGATGGGTTGATGTTTTGATGGTTTTCGCTGCAGATATTTGCTTTTCATTGTGAATATTTACTGTGAAAAATCCGGTGAAATATTTGAAACTATTTTCTGAATAATGATATTCATTGATAAACATAGTAGCATGTTTACCAGGATTGATATAGTTTTTTCTCATTTGATGAAAATTGAGACTTGGGTTTTAGCGTGTAGAAAGAGGTTGACAACCTCGGATTGCCGGCGGATCAGACCCTCAGAGAGATGAAAAGTCCCGCGTGCACAACAGAGAGCTGACGGGAGCGCTAGTGGATGCGCTGGCCGCACGTGACGCATGCATGAGGACTTGGGTTCCGGTCCGGGGGTCCGGGGGGTGTCACAACTAGATCTGTTCTTTTGTTTGGCCAGCCGAGCGCACACCACCACTGCCACTGCACAATTCTCTTTGGTCATGTTTTCCCTTTGCCATCTACCTGCAAAACAACTCATTGTCTCCGTTGTTAAACAGAGACTGGAAGATCTAGGAGGTTTGGGTTTGCGATGTTCGCCAACGAGCAATCGATGAGGGACGCCATCGAAAACATCGAAGACAATGTATATTTTTGTATATTTCGGTATATTTCTCAAACAGTAATGATGAATAGTGATAAACAGTACCGATGAATGAAGGTTGTATATTTTGGTATATTTTTGTATATTTCTCAAATAGTACAATGAACAGTACCAATGAATAAAGGTTATATATTTTAGCATATTTTGGTATATTTTGGCACAAAGATCAGTTATAATGATTATGAAACAGATTATGATGATATATTTACCTGTCTTGTACAATATACACATATATTTACTATAAATATACACAAATTTACTGAAATATACAGAAAATATACTAAACTAACCATAAATATTCAGAAATATACTCATACTTATGTAATGGGTCGGGGTATATTTTGGTATATTTCGGTATATTCTAGTACACATATGAGCTATATCGATTTCAAATGAGAAAAATCATGATATAATGATTATGCACAGATTATGATGATATATTTACCTGTATTTTATAATATACAAAACAAATATACCAAAATATATACAAACTTCTTTAATAAGTTTTAATATATTTCGATATATTTTGATATATTTTGGTATATTTGCATATATTCTAGGCACAAAGAATTGTTATGCTGATTACAGATGGTATATTTCGGTATATTTAGTATACATATTACAAAAAAATATAAATAAAATATACCAAAATATTCTTCAGAATTTAGTATACATATTATTTTCTATATATTGTATGCATATTATAAAAAATATAAACAAAATATACCAAAATATATCATAATATACCAAAAAAATAAACAAAATATACCAAAATATATCATAATATACCAAAAAAAATAGACTATATACTTAAAATATACAAGAAATATACCGTAAATATATTGTCTATATATACAAAATATACATAAAATATACCAAAATATACCGTAAATATATTTAAAATATACAAGAAATATACCGTAAATATATCACCTATATGCACAAAATATACATAAAATACACAAAATCCAACATTATGTATATACATAAAATATACCTGAAATATACAGAAAATATACACAAACTTATCATTTTTTTATGACAAATGAAAGAACACTCATTACAAATCACTATATATAAGAAATATACAGAAGATATACCAAAAGTTATATAGAAATATACACGGAATATTTTTTGCGGAGATGTTGAATAATAATAATAATAATAGATGAATGAATACACAAAATATACATATAATATACAAATAATATATTAAAAATATATAAAAAATACACAAAATATACAAAAATATATATACAGAAAATATACATAAAGTGGGACTAAACATTTTAATTAACATCTCATCCCTAATTTTTTTATTTTTTTTAAAGAAGATAAGAATATTAAAAAAATAAAAAAAAATTAAGAATGAAGTAGTTAAATAAAAATAGCAAAATATATTTAACTAATCTGTATATATTATATCTATCTTTACATATATTCATCAATATAATATAATATATATGTAATATATTCACATAGTTTTGACATATACTCCTATTTTTATAAACATTCTATCCAACACTTAGTTTCCATCTAAGCAAACTGATTTTTTGGTCGAATAAAAATCTATTTCTCCTAATATGCTTCATTAAATGTGAAAGAAAAATAGTTTTCCTTTTTTGGTTGCTGATTTCTTGTTTATTTGCTAATTTCATGGGCTTTTTTGGTTTAAAATCGTAACACCCTAATTTTTGATATTTCTGTAATTAATTTTTAATTATATGTATAACATTGAAATACACGGTATATTTATAATATATTCCTAAATATTGTATGGTTACATAAAAAAACCCAAAAAAAAAATTTGTATATGGACCTGGGCAGCCCAAGCACTGGGCCTGGACTGCCCAGGCCCGTTCTGGGCAGGCTACACAAGGCACAGGCCGAATTGGCGCGTGGGCCAGCCCACATGCTCCCCTTCTTCTCTCCCCTCTCCTTTTCTTCCTCTTTTTCTTCTTCTTCCAGCAAGAAAACAGTTGTAACTCATGGTTTTTGGCCCCCGGATTTTCTCACTTCGACAGCTCTGCTGGGCAGGGCTCAAGCATTGAACACCTATGTACCTCGCAGGCAACTCAACGAGCCACGTGGGTGACAACATGGTGAAGCCTTGTCATGCAAGAAGCCCCCCAACCATGCAACAAAACCACTAATGTTATTGTCATTTACATGTTTGAGAGACCACATTCAACTACCTCATTCTCCCTCGTCCCTAAGACAAACCAAACAAGAGACCACTCGTTGGAAAGCCCTCACACTCCTCTTCAAGTCCCTACAAGCCTCGGCCACCATTGCACAACCAGTAGATACGAAACCAGCCGAGAAAACGTGTTGTTCAACATTTGGAAACCCAAGAAACTGAAAATGAGTGTTGATCTGAACTTCATAGAGCCGGTTTATAACCCATCCGAGGTTCGTTTTGGCGGTATAATAGCTCGTTTTAAACCTTGTAACACCTACTCTAACTTTCATTTTATGATAAATAGCAAATAAACTCTAGAAATGTGTCAAAAAGGGGGCTAAAATGGGCTGTTCACCAGCTGTGACAATAGTTTTGCAAGAAAGTTGTGCTTGAGAGAAACTTTGAACCACCATTTGAAGTGGATAGGAACATCGGATTAGGCCGAAGTTTGGAGTGGTTAAAACTCACATTAGGGACTACAGGAAGGTATAAAGTTCGAATCCTAACCCTCTGTGAATATGATTTACCATGCTTACCAATATGCGTTGTTAGTTAGAATTCTAGGACTTAGTAAATTTTTTGAATAATTTCCTTAGGTTGCTATGTTGGAACTTGTAATTGAGAGTGGTTAGGGTTATGCTTGCTTACTATTTTGAACGAAAACTAGTGAATTAGTGTTCTGGGATCTGAGAACCCTTAAAACCAGCAGAGGAAAGCATCAGATCAATGTTTTAGAGAGGAGAAATTAGGCACTTAAAAAGCTTAGAAAAACTGGAAAATTGAAAATCTGTTTCAAAACTGAAATGTAAAGAGTCAATTGAGTGACCAAAAATGATTATTTTGGAAGGTAGGTCAATTAGAACACTTAGTGACTGCCTGTCACATGCAGTCCGGGGAAACCAAATGTCCTAATATCACTATTGAAAAACATATCAAACGAGATCCAAAAATTGTGAAATAAAATTCTAGTCACTTTTTGGAAGAATAGATCAAATCTGAAAATTTTTACATAAATCCAATGGTTGGATTGATCACAGGAAATTTGGAAAATTTACTACGCAAATAGGAAGAAAAACCCAAAATTTCCTAAATTCGGCTGAAAATTCTAAAAGTGAATTAAATGACCAAACCTCGGTGGTTTGGGTTGAAATTCGGTGGAGCGATTTCTAAGTATGTCTAGTATATGCATACCAAATTTAAGAGCATTCTAATATGGATAAGTAGGTCAAATTAGGCAAAGAGTCACTGCCTGTCACATAAAATTCGAGAACACACAGAACCTGATATCTCAGTTAAAAGCACTATCAAATGAAGTCCTAAAATCGTGATTTAAAATTTTGGGGAAGATTGCAAAATTTGGCACAAATCCAATATACGGAATACCCGCATGAAAATCGGGAAAATGGTTGCGCAGATAGGGCTACAAGCTAGAGATGCGGCTAAGTGTTGAGATCTTGGGGTTTTGACCCAATTTTGACCCAAGTGGCCTATGTTGACCCAATTTGGGCACAAATTGACCAAAGGTGACTAGGATGACCACATTGACCAGAGTTGACCAGGTTGACCGACTGACCAAAACAGCTCGGGTCGATTAAAACTGAGTAGGGACAGTGAGATTAGAGATTAGACCACTGTATGAATAAAACTGAGATTGAGTTTAATTGATGCAGATTTGAGAGAGTACTACGGGACTGGGTTGGTTGTCGACGGGACATTGGTGCATAGGACCCAAGGTGAGTAGTTTGACTCAAGTATTTTCTGTGACTTTTATTCCTTGCATAAAACTTGTATGAAATGATATGGTTTAAATGGTTTCACAAGATTTAGATAATTTGATTGGTTTTGAGATATGTAGATGTACACTGTTAGTGAGACCATAGGCTTGAGGGCCGAACATCGAGATCAGGGTACTTGATGTGATTGTGATAGACTAGAGGTCCGAGCGCCAGGAGTTAGGGCATATGATCAGTGCACCTAGCTCACGAACCTGCTCGAGTCATGGCACTCGAGGACGGAGTGAGGGCTTAGGGTATTCGCAAAGTACGCCTAGCTCAAGACCCGCTCGAGTGGCCAGTACGCCTGACTCAGGACCCGCTCGAGCAATGACCATAGGTTGGGTTTGTTGAGTTAACCAAGCTCGGATATGTTTTTCTTACTAGCATGGATTTAAGATGTTTTCTGAAGTTGATGCACTGCTTATAACTGTTTTCATACTAAGCTATGCTTTCGAATGTCATATCATTTTTACTGCTCATGCATACGTGCATTGTTTTGGAGTATTGGTTATGGTTGATATGCTGATCTTTCTACTAACTGAGCCACGTAGGTTTTAGGCTCATTACTCTATCACTATTTCAGGTTCTTCAGTGTCTGATAAAGGGAAATGCGTGGTGATCGCCTGACTCCCTGACGATTCCTATCTCATTTCTTCTGGTTCTTTGATTTAGAGGTTGGCCACTCCTTGTTTGTGTATAAGTGGTCATGTATGTATTTTGGACAAGTTTAATATGTAATAAAATGCTTCCGCTTGTATGTTGTTTACTTTTGCTTTTAAGTATTCCAATTGTTCTGATATCATATGTTGTTTGCGATTGGAAAAGGGTTTAACCGTGGCTGGGCAAACTCAATGTGATGAGTGAGTTCGTCGGGCCACTGTCCCGTCGGGCCACCCTTGGCTTAGAGGAGGGGTCCCGACATTATGTATATTAATTTTTAGCAGATAGATTATTAACACTCTCTCTTACGTGTATAATGATACATTGACTTGATTTATAATAAAAAAGAAATATTGCTAGGAAATGAGACAAACAAACAAATATACTTTTAATGAGATTCAAACTCGAGACCTTCTAAATAAGTTTTAATCTGATACTATATTAAAAACCACTTGACCCAAAAGTTACAGTTGTCAGATAAAGATCCAACTATGTATATTAATCAAGAGCAGATAAATTATTAACAAGGTGTAGAGTTTTTGCTATGACGACATTATTGTTGTTGTTTCATCAACTGGTACTATAACACTACTGCTTTGGGTGGTTGGAGGAAGAGCGATTGGCTATGTTGGAGCTCAAGGCTTATTGGTATAATAATATTAATATAAATATATATCCTCCCTTGTTTACAAGAATTGCCTTCTACAAATAATGAAGGTACGTACACATGTGTGATTATGTATCCACTATTTTTTTAATAATGAAGTAGTAAAATAAATTAATCTAAAATGTTTTACGAATTATATACTAATAAAGTGCCAAGGCTTTTTTTTTTTATTTGTAATATTAGTAAAGCTTTAACTTCTCAGAGAAAATTTTTATTTTTTCCATCATTTTTGGCTATTTTTTTAGGATAAGTTTTAATTAATCCCTTTTCTTATTTTTCATAATGTGTCTCCACGCCATTTGTTGTACATGCACCTCAAAACTAATAGTTATTGTTCCACTTATTATTATTATTATTATTACTATTATTATTGTTATTATTATTATTATCGACTCTAAACCCTCCTATTATTTTTTTGGTATTTGTAAGACTATTTTCGTTCACGTATTATAATTAATATACTAATTTTATTTACGAAACCAATATATATTTATTTAAAAAAGATTTAAAAATTAATAATTAACAATACTTAATGAAATTTAAAAATAAGATTTTTATAATTAACAGATTTTTATTAGTATGAATAACCGTCAAATCTACTGGGTGGCCTCCGATAAAATTGGCTGTATGAGTATGAATAAATATATAAAATTGATTGAAGAAAAGCATTACAAATCATCACCACCTAGACTTAAACTATAATCAGTTTGGATGCAAGAAGTTTAGATTTTCATTGCTGAAGAACTTGGCTATTAGTGATTTAGAGGCAATAATATGAATGGGTCATTACTATCCAACAATATTTCCTTGGGTACTTAGGCCTTTCAACTACTCTTAATTAATTAATTACATACTGCCATTTATTTTTCTATTTGTTCAGTTGAAGGTTTGTGCAGACTAAAGAAGCTTGAAACCTTGCATTTCTATGAAAACAAATTTTGAAGGAACATTACCACCATGTCATAGAAGATTTTGAGTTCCCTTAGAGTTCCTCATCTATCTTATGACAAATTTGTTGGAAGCATTGTCTCATCTCCTCTTGTTAATCTTGTTTCTCTTGAAGAGTTTCTTCACCTTTCAGGCAATCAATTTAAAAGTTTAAAGCCCATTTGGCTCATTTGTTAACCATTCCAAGCTTTGCAAATTTTATTAGCATGATGGTACCATTGTACTCCAAGTAAAAACTACACATCCAGCAAATTGGATTCCCACTTTTCAATTGCGAGCATTCACTTTGTCACATTGTGCCTTCATTGATATGCCGGGAATGACTCCTAATTTTCTATGCCATCAAATGAACTTGAAAAGCTTGCAAGGAAAACTATTGATTTTAATTGAATATGCAATTGTTGTTTACCTTTTTCTTTGCATGAGAATAGTACAATAAAGATCTCAAACACAAATATGTATGAAAGTAACATCTCTTCCTTCGAGATGTCCAACACTCCATGAGCGTATAACATAGAAATTATTTTCTAAAAACTCTATTATTGCATTGTAGAAATAGTTTTTAAATTAATTAAAGAGTTTTTTTTTAATTTAAGCAGTTTTCAATCTCAGTAAACCAGCTTAGAAGATAATTAGAAAATAATTAGGAAAGAGGAGAAGGTGGGGAGGGGGTGCACAGTTTAGACCTAGGATGGGCATATTTAGACTGTTCATTTGATCATTTAATGGCTAACATATTTTGCCTAAAAATGTATTGTCAGTCCAAGGATTAAATGGACAAATGCATTTTATTCTTTTGGAGTTGGACTGACATATGAAACCTACATGTTCAGCAACTGGACAAATATATTTATTTCTTAATTTTTTTGGCCCAAATGAGACATGAATCTCTCTACTCCCCCAAAATTAAAACTTTTTACTTGTAACACCCTACCTCCGAAAGACAATCACAGTGAGCACGATTAACAAATTATCCTCAATTAAAATCAATAATTTCAAATAATGCATTTTCTTTTATGATAGGGATTTTTGAGAAACTGAATCTTATTACTGTCTCTCTCTCTGATCTTATGTCATCCTTAGCTGACCATGGTATACCACATATCAAACTAGACCATAATAAATAATTAATAATAAATGAATTTATAACAATCTTTTTTTTCTTCTTCCTCCTTTCTTCATTCCCTATCCTGCGAAACCATAAAAAATAGTTTTCAAAACCAGATTATGTATATCTATCTTTTATATAACTGTGACGACCCATAATTTAATATACAAAAATTTTCGAGCTTAATGTATGAATTTTCTGGAATTTTAGTAGAAATATATGAATTTTTTTCTCAATTTTCTCAAATTTTGAATTTATTATTGAAGAAAATTAGAGTAATTAGAAAAAAAATGTAATTTTGGGAGAAAATATATGAAATTATAAGAAAAATGTAAATTCTTGAGGGAAATGACTTTTGGGATTGATTGTTGAATTTTCAGAATGATCATGAAATTTTTAGAATGATTAATAGAATTTTCGGATGAAAAATGTAATTTTTGGGTAATTATTAAATTTTTGAGAAAAATAATTAGATAAGTAATAAAAATAAGTGTATGATTAAAAATTTGATGAAAAAGTGAGTTACTAGTAATTTTAACAATTCTAAAAAAAATGTGAAATTTAGATATATATGTGTATATATATATAAAAGAAAAGGGGATGAAAAAAAAATAAAAAATAAAAATAAAAAAGAGGGCCCTGGGCAGCCCAGGCACATGGGCCGGGCTGGGCGCACAGCCCAGCCCGCCTGCCCCTCTTCTTTTTTCCTTCTTTTCAACTAAATAATATCAGAAATGTCAGAAAACCACCACCTTCTCCCATAGTTTTTGCCCCTTGTTTTGCCCTCTGATGTAACCACCAACCAACCTCTGAATTCTCAGTATGTTGGCAATAATTGAAGCAAGAAAAGAGGGCCACGAACTGGTAGAAGGGCTGCAAAAATTACTTTCAAACAACCCATCCACACTATTGCTGCAAATTTCCAGCTTGAGCAAGCCATTTTCTACCTCTCATATCTTCCTTATTCGGGCTCTGTTTTGAGTGATCTTGGAGTCTTCGGAAAGTTCTTTATACACTCTTCAAGAAGGTTTAAGCCATTGATCATGAACATGGACCATTTGGAGAAAAAACGGCCACAAATCTTGCTGTCCGTGACTGCAAAAACCCAGAAAACTTGTGCTGTCCGAGATTTGCGAGGCCGATATCTCACTCGTCCGAACTTCGATCTTGAGGTACCATAACTCGTTCTGAAGCTTATAATGTATACTTCAACTTTCATTTGATGAGAAACACCAAATGACCTCTTGAAACATGTCAAAAATGGCATCGAAGGTGGGTTGTTCGTTACTGCAAAACCCAGAAAAATCAAACCATTGAGTTCGTGCCGTTTTGCGAGGCCAATATCTCACTCATCCGAACTCCGATTTTGAGGTATCATAGCTTGTTTTAAAGCTTGTTATGTCTACTTCATTTTCTGTTTTATGAAGAATGACAAATGAACACTGGAAGGATGTCCAAAATGATGTCTGAATAGGCTGCCGGACATGCTAATCCGATACTTAGAAATTTTTTCAAAGATCTGCAGAAATTCCGTGATTTTGTGCTGTCGGTTAGGAATTGTTAAAAATACTTAGAGGTGTCTGATTTGCCTGAAATTTGGAGGATACATTCATGAAACAACTAAGAATGTTGTGTAAAAATTTGGTCTCAAATAGATAAGGATAAGGGGGTTAAATAAGTTGCCTTTTGAGTGTCTATCATTTGCAATCCGGAAAACCAAAATTTCCAGATATCACCCTTGGAAAACATACTAAACGGGGTCCAAAATTCATGAAATAAAATTCTGGAGATACCTTAGGAAGTGTAGATCATAACTGGAAAATATTGTGCAAATCCGATATACAGATAGACAGCAGAAAAATGGTGAAGTCCTGCTGCGCAGATAGAACAAATAGGACCAGATTTGAGCATCTCTATGATTCTACTCAAAACCATAGTAAATGATATCCGAAAATGTGAAACAAAAATTTCGGGGAACACTTGAATGATTTAGATCAAATCTGGAAATTTTCACTCAAATCCAACGGTCGGATTTATCACAGAAAATTTGGGAACGCCACTCTATAGATAGAAAGGAAAATCCAGAATTGGAGGTTCCTGTTATTTTAGTCGGAAAATGTGTCAAATGATATCCAAAAATAGAAATATAAACTTCTAGTGAATATTTGAAGGGTCTAAAAAATATCTGGAAAGTTTTGCGTAAATCCAACGGTTGGATTGATCGCAAGAAAATTGACAAATTTGCTGCGCAAATTAAACTAAAAGGCTTAGAATTGGTTAAGTATTAAAAATTGGAAATTTTGACCCAATTGACTTGATTTTGACCACATTGACCCAGTGTTGGCCAACTTTGACTAAGGTGATCGAGTTTGATCGAGGTTGACCAAGTTTGACTAAGTTTGACCAGTCGACTAGGTTTGACCGGGTCGAATTTTGGGTCGACTAAGACCGATTAAGGGTAGTGAGACCGGAATTAAATAACATTTCATGAGGAACTGAAATCTAGTTAATATAATGCAGATTTGAGCGTATATTGCAAGACTGGGCCGAGTGTCGAGGGGACATCGATGCACGGGACCCGATGTGAGTAGTTTGACTTAGTTGTTTGTCTTAACTGTATTCCTTGCATGAAAAATGATTGAAATTGTCATCGATTGAATGGTTTCATATGTTTGAACTACATGGTTGATTTGAAATATATGTAGTCGTACAATGATAGTGAGACCATAGGCTCGAGGGCCGAGCGCAGGGTCACGGTACATGATGCGATTGGATTAGGCTCGAGGACCGAGCGATGAGGTTAGGGCATATGATCAGTGCGCCTAGCCTCAGACCCGCTCGAGCATGGCACTTGAAGACCGAGCGCAGGGTTAGGGCGTTTGATGAATGCGCCTAGCCCTTGACCCGCTTGAGTGGCCAGTACGCCTGACTCATGACCCGCTCGAGCGATGACCATAGGATTGTATTGATGATTTAAACCCTAGTCTAGATATAGTTTTGAGTTGCATGTATTTGAATTTCTTTTCCTTAACTATTGCACTATTTATAACTGTTTTACTACATTATCATGCTTTCAATTACTACTCATGCATACATGCATGATTTTTGGAGTGCTAGTTAGATGATATACTGGTTTTTCTACTCAATGAGCCACGTTGAATATTAGGCTCACTACTCTACTAACATTTCAGGTTCCTCAGCGGCTGATAGAGGGAAAGATGTTGTGGTAGCCTAGTTTCTCGTGTGGTCCTGTACTCCCTTTTTATTTCTATCGATAGGTCGGTCATTTTATTTTGTAAGCCTGAACTTTTAAATGTCGAACTATGTACCTTTGTACTTTTGGAACATGACAACATGTAATGTATCGTTTACTTTCGTACTTTAAATTAAATGGATGTTTAGATTACTCTGATGTGGCATGGATGTTGAGGTTGGAAAGGCTTAACGGCGGCTGGGAAGACTCGACTCGATCAGTCAGTTTGTTGAGCCGCCGTGCCAGTCGGGTCTCCCTCCGCGAAGGCGTGTTAAAACCCTTGGGGGCAGGGACAATACCTTTGAGAGAACACCTAGCTTAGAGTGCTCGCTGAGGGGGTTCTGGGGGCCCAGTGAGGGGTCGTCACAATAAAAGGCGCCTTTTAATGTCACACTCCACTGGGCCCACCGGTCCCACCGGACCCACCGGCCTCGCCGCGTGGGGCGCACTGAGTGGCGGCCGCGTGGCGCACCGCGTGGCGGCTGTGACTCACTAGGTACTGTCCCCTCCCCTAGGGGTTTTCTCTCGCCTCCGCAGAAATTCGATACTAGCTCAATGATAGCAGATGAGGAAAGAACTAGGTACTTATGTCCCAGGTCCTAGGTTTTAATCTCTGCGGAGGTGAGAGAAAACCGCTAGGGGAGGGCACAGTACCTAGTGAGTCACAGCCGCCACGCGGTGCGCCATGCGGCCGCCACGCGGCGAGGCCGATGGGTCTGGTGGGACCGGTGGGGTGTGACAATAACTATTTATATTTATCTTGAATTAATTAATTATATATATACATGCGTACAGAGATACCAGCGAACTCAAAAACCACTTCATGGGACTTATAAATATATTTTTGGTTCATGAAGTAAAGTGGTAAACCAAAATGTTGAAGGCTAGCCAGTGATCCTTCTCTGACTTGATGTTGAGATATTTTTTTTCTAAAAATAAATAAATAAATAAATGATGAAGGAAGAACCGAACAAGTGTATAGCTTTATTATCTTTTTTTAATTTTTTTCAAAAAAATGATTTTATTATTGTTAATGGATTAAAATAATAAGTTTATAAATAATTAATTTTTTTCAATTTACTCTCCTAAGTTCTAAATTTTATTCTTAATTAATTGCCTATCTTTATTAATATTTTTGAATAATTTTTCCATTTTGATTACATTATAAAGTAATTAAAATATATCTAAATCAAATTACTTGGACAAAACAATTGCAAATAATTAATATTAATATATTTAGAATATACATATGCAACATAATGATCCATGATTGAAATATCTTGTAAATGAACGTAATGTCAAGAAAGATAAACTTTGAAAACTTGACTCAAAGTCAAAGTCTTCATTTATAGGTTCGCTTTTACTTACAGTTTCGTAATGAGTTTACTTTGTTTTTTACTGGCTTCATTTTTCTTGCTGTCTTGACTAGATATTAATTTGATATTTTTCAATTGCAATATTTTATATTTTATTTCTTTATAATTTTTTGACAAAAATCCCACATTCCATTTTGCACTTATATGATTAAAAAATATAAAGAAAAATCATAATTTTTTTAATACTAACTGTTCAACACAAGATCGTGTTTAAGCTCTACTAAAATTATTTTAGAAATTAGAAGTTATGAATTCTCTTGTTACCTTGCTAATTTTGTATAAAAC
>JAJIYU010014462.1:0-13200 GCA_030144865.1 Tinospora cordifolia
CCCCTCCTCTTAGATAACACCACTTTTCTCTTTGAAGATCTCACTAAAATACTCCAAGATCATGTGTTGAATGTCTTGATCACCTTCCACAATGTTCCTTCCTCCATCTTCCAACTTGAATATAGTCACACTGGCCCTCCCAATCATTAGAATTTTATCGAAATATTTGGAATTGACATTTCCTTCATTGGCCCATTTTATCTTGGCTCTCTACCTAGCCATCCTTTCAATTCTGCAATCAACTATATAGGTTTTCCCAATGATGTGTTTCCTTTCTTTCCATCGTATTTCCAAAATCCGCCCCTTCTACCATCGTATCTATTTGTTTAAGTTCCTCACCAAAACTTCTCTTTTCATTCTCCTAGTAGGAGAGTTCCTTAACTCCAGTTTCTCAACTTTACCTTGATGCCTTTAAGTTTTTGCATCAGCTTATAGCCCTCCCATCCTTGATGGCTTTCTTACCATTGCCCCATTAGACTCCCAACATCAAGGTGGTGAAGCCAAGCATTCTCAAACCTGAAAGGAGTTGGTCCCCACGACAAGGTCTCCATGTCGAAAACTATCCTTTTTACACCCATAAGCTTCTATTGTTGGAAGATCTCCTCCCACTCAGTCTTGCATATAAACCTATCAATCTTCGACATGGTCGAGGGCATCCTTCCATTGGTCCAAATGTATTTTAAGTTCAACATGTCTGTCTCCTTCAATTGTAGCTCTAGAATGAGCTCTTCAAATTCTAACATAGATTTGGAGGTACTCTACCCATTCAATTTCTCATCCAAATTTCTAACCACATTAAAATCTCCCCCTAGACACCAAGGACCCCGCAGCAAAGAAAACAAACCAGCGACTCCATCCCAGAACTCCATATGGCCATGTCTCTCACATGGGCCATTGATCAAAGTCCTTCGAATCCTCTCCTTTTAATTTGATGGACAAGCATTCACATTGGTTCACTGCTTTCAGCTTCCTCAAGTTCCACATAAGAAGATTTCCTCCTGACATACCTTCCACTGGTAACAGCCACCATTTCACAAACCTTTTCCTGCGTAGTCTTGCAATTAGGCTCTAATCGATCATATCCTTCTTAATCTCCTACCGCGTAACTATATATGGACTATTTGCACACAACATTCTCCTAATGGACAATCTTGGAGTATGACCCACACCCTCTAATATTCCAGCTTAGAATCTTCACAAGAATTTTGAACCCCCAAACACAAAAAGCCTATCTCCCCGGGTTATTTTGGACCACTTGGACATCCATAGAGTGAAGGAACTTCTGGACTTTTTCATAGCTGTCTTCCTCTTCAACTATCTCCTCTATACTCTGTCTTGTCCACTATCTTGGCCCCTAATTTTCTGCATGAGGGTTTTGTGGATAGGATGTCTCTCATAATATCTTGGACCATCAAGATAGATTGGTGGGGAAATGCAGCTCTGTTATTCACTATATTCTTATCCCTGGTGTTCATCCTGCTAAACAAAGTTAGTAATATAACTATGTACCTTAGCCTGAGAAGCCAGAATTCCTTACATCATTTCCCCGTCCTCTGCTTCTTGCTCATCTAGGTCATTAAGGTCATCTTCAGTCATCATCATTTACTTCACTGTCTTGTCCCAGAGCTCTAACTGCAGTAGACACTTTAAGTACTCAGAGTCAACCTCCGGATAGCTCTTTCCTATCTTTTTTGCCTTATGGGCTGTCTCTGTCCATTCAGCCACAATGCTACTCCTTTCTTTGGACCCTCCAGTTCTATTTCTTTGGTAAACCCTCATTACCCTCTTCATTTCTTGGACCTTCTGTTTTGGGTTTCTCCTATCCTCTCTCTTGTCTTCCAGCCTTCTCATTTGTAGCCCAATCTTGGTCCATCCCTCTTTTTAAAATCTTGATAAAGGCACGCTCATGAACCTACAACTTTATCAAAAAGCAGAATTCTTTTAATAATACTTCATTTTCTTCATAGAAGCATAGGAAAACAAAAGGGATCATCAACACTTGGCTCAGTGAAACCACTGTGAACTGATGCCCATCTTCTTCAGATTTCCTCAGCAAATCTGCACTCCAAAATGAAATGCCTACAGTTTTCTTCATTTTTCCTGGACAAATAGCACCAACTTCAAGAAAATGCTACTTAAGATAGTTTTCTTTTCCAAAACATCACTGCAATATAATTTCCTATGAGCTGTCAGCAAACCCATGATTTTTGACTTTATAAATGGAATATGAGCTTTCCAATTGAAACTAGAATAGCTAAATGGATGTATTGGTTGTGCGGTTGAAGATGGGTGCAGGTAGAAACATATGATGAAGAATGATTCATCAGAGGAACCTACTCAAATTATTATGTAATTGTCATTGGGCTGGCAGCATTGATTCAACCATTAAATAAGTCTTCAACTTTTGAAAATGCTCTTCGAGAGTGGTTGCTAGAAAGTTGCAGGTTTTGACTTAGGGGGTTACTATGGCTAATTTTGTCTTCATTTACAGATGTTGATTTGGAGCTTTTTATGCAGGTTTGAATAAATTACACTACCACATCAGATATCTTCCCAGAACATAATTGGGTTTCAATGTCCAACACTTCAATATACAACATGAGTGCGGGATATAAGTCTGTCACTTCAGATTTTTTTAATATTACGATGTGAATTTTCTAATGAATGGAAGAAAAAACATAAAAGAAGATAATGACTAATATGTGACAATCCACTTAAGTAGGGGAATTAAAAAAAAGATAATAAACGAGTTAAATAAAAGAGAAAAAAATAAACACAGCATACAACATAGGCTTTATTTGCAATTCTAGTGGCAAATGAAATAGTGGAAGATTATAGAGCAAGGAAAAAGAAGGGTATGTTGGTGAAAATGGATTTTGAGAAAGCGTACAATATGGTTAATTGGGACTTTCTTGACAATGTATTGGAGAAAAAGGGGTTTGGTGTCCAATGGAGAGGATGGATTCAAGGATGTGTTCGGTTGGTTTCCTATTTTATCATAATTAATGGGAGACTGAAAGGTAAAGTTAGTGCAAAAAGAGGGTTAAGACAAGGTGATCCCATGTCTCCCTTTCACTTCACCTTGGAAGCAAATGTGTTGAGGTTGTTAGACAAGGGGAGGGAAGCTGGCAGCATGCGGGGATTCGTGGTGAGAAACGATAAGGTGGATGTGACACATTTGCAATTTGCCGAAAATACTCTTTCATTCTTGGATGGGGAGAGTGATAATATTAAGCAAGCCTTCAGCTTGGTCAGGTGCTTTTGTTGGGCATCAGGTTTGTGAGTTAATATGTCCAAAACTTGTATTTTTGGGATAGCATCCTCAGAGGAGTGGGTGAGAGAAGTTGAGAAGAAGGTTGGTTGTAATGTAGGGGAATGGTCGTTGAAGTATTTGGGTATGCCATTAGGTGGAAATTCAAGGGCTCAAGTTTTTTGGGATCCAATTGTAGCCAAAGTGGGAAAGAGATTGCAGGGGTGGAACGCGCATCCCTTTCAAAGGGAAGGAGACTCATTTTGATCAATTCAGTGTTAGAAGCTTTGCCCACATACCTGTTGTCTATTTTCTAAATTCCTAAGAGAAAAGCTAATCAGATTGAGAAACTAATGCAGGACTTGCTCAGGGGCGTGGAAGATAACGGCTACGACATGCACTTCGTAGAGTGGAGACGGGTTCAAATGAGAAAGAATATTGAGGGTCTACGAATTGGCAATATGATTGCTAAGAATAGAGCGCTTGTAGGTAAATGGCTTTACAAGTTTCCAAAAGAAAAAGACAAGTTGTGGGGGAGAGTTATCCGGAGCAGACATGGTTTGAATGTTAATGGGAGAGATGCCAGCCTATAGAAAAGCGCAACATACAGAAGACCATGGAAGTTCATTCACTCATTTCATCAATTTTTTGACCCTTTTATCAAGATAAGGTTAGGGAGAGGTGAAATTATCTAGTTTTGGTAGGACGTTTGGTGGGACACTGACGCTTTGTCAGTGTTGTATCCCAGACTGTATAGATTTTCTTTAGGTCAAAACTGCCCCATTTCTATGTTTTTCATCCCTCAGTATGTCTCTGCGGTGCCATATCTAAATCTTCATTTTAGGTCTTTCGGAGGTCTGAGGTGTAAGGAGGAAGAGGCTTCCCTTAGAACTTTGCTAAGGGAATTTATTATGACGGACAGGGAAGACAAGATTGTTTGGATTATAGAAAGTTCAAAGGAGTTCTCCTCTAAATCCTTTTTCTCCCCCCTAATTGAAAATCCTTCCTCCCTTCCTTCCTCGTTTTTGAAGGAGCTTTGGAAGGTTCCAGTTCCGTCCAAAGTTAAATTTGGTTAGTGCTTAGGAAGAAGGTGAATACAAGGGATACAATTCAACAGAGGTTTAGGGTTTAGGGTCTTCTTATCCCCATTCTGCTGCTTTTTATGTAAGGATAATGGGGAGTCCATGGATCATGTATTCGGTCAATGCTCTTTCACCTCCTTAGTTTGGGAGAGGTGAAAAAGACAATTCCCATTTGCTAAGGGGCTAGTGTTGTAGGAATCTCAGCATCGTGTTTGTCCCTATTGGGAGGAGGCCGATAGGCGGTGGAGGGCTCATTGAATGTTGGCTTGTTTGGCGATGCTATGGTGTTTGTGGAAAGAGAGGAACGCTCAGATATTCGAAGACAAGTTCAGTCTCCCTATTAACATTTGGGAAGAATCTTTGTCTCTTGTTTCCTTTTAGATCAATAATGGTCTTCTTTAGTTGGCTTATTCTATAGGGATTGGCTGAGAGAGCGGGGTAATATTCTATATGCAGGTGGGGCTTTGTAATTATGTTGTGTTCTTGGCTGGGGCCTTCCCTGTTTGTATTCTTTCTCCTATATGAATAAAATATTTTGTTTCTTTTAAAAAAAAGACAATCATCATAACTTGTCCAAGTAAGAAAACCCAAGTTTCAAGACACATTTTATCCACGTCCTTGTATCCAAGACTTTGAAAATGAACAAGTCAAACCTCTAAATGTGTGCCTATGTACAACACTAGTACCCAAGTCCAAATAACATAGCTTTAGGGCATCTCTAACCAACCCCTCCATATTTGGAGAAACTTTAACACCAAACTGACTCCCACATCCCTATAAACTTAAATTCTTCTCCAACTCACCTAAACTACTTCTCCCTCCAAAGCATAATTTTCTTAAAATATTCATTTTTATATTTAATATTCTTCTGTACTATTTTCTTTGAAATTAGTGATTTAAACCCATAAACTTTATTTCACATATTTATTATTTACTAAATAAATAAATAAAATGTAAATGAATAAATAAAAAGAAAATTATATGTATTAATTTATAAGATAATACGGTAAAATTAATTTATATTACAATTAGAGTGGGTTTTTTTCCTTTTTTGTGTGCCTTATTGGCTTTGTTTTGTCTTGTAATTCCCCCTTAATAAAATTTTGTTTCTTTTAAAAAATATATTATATTAATTATAAATTAATAAAAAATTACTAATATGTTATAAATACAAATACAAAAATTATATTTTTAATATTGTAAAATTAAATTATTTTTTAAATATTTATATAAAAAGAAAATTATTGTTTATTTAAAAAATAAACATTAAAAAAATAAAAAAGAATAGAAATACAGAAAAAGAAAAAAGAATATAAATAAAGAACAAAAGTAAAGGAAAAAGGGAAAAAAAGGGCCCCTCCATTTCTTGCGGGAGGCTACAATGCCCCGCTATGGATTGTGGGGCACTGTAGCCCTCCACAAGAAATGGGGGGTTATTCCTACCTACACTAATTTTGACATGGCTGCATGGGTAGGGGATGCCCTTGGGGGGTCATTACTCCTTTGGCAGATCAGCAAATGTATTCTTTACCCGTTAATGCATTCATGGCTTCAGATTCACTACTCAAGTGATGTTATATACTTATCACCAATAACTGTAAGATCAATCATGATAGGACCTATGCTCTTGAAGCTATACTCTTCATTAGGGATTACAATATGGAACAAAATACATGTACTCCCAAGAATATTAAACCACAAAGAAGCAATCATATCTTGCTTAAGCTAGGATAGGCAATTTATGGCACTCCATACTTCGGGACTTTATGAGGAAAAAAAAAGGCTTCATGCATGATTTTGTTACTCCTGAGAAATTAATCTTGATCAAGCTCATATTTGCCCAATAAGTACAATATGTTTATGGTAAGACTTCATATAGGTTTGATCTACTTTATCTTCAACAACTAGCCCAACATGCATTGCATTCGAAGCATTTGGTTCCTTCATTGGTTAAATGTTGTAATGAGAATAGCCAATGGAAGTTGCTCTAACAAATTGAGTTGATTTCATTGCGTTTTTAGAGAAGTCCTTCAAGTGAAACTCTAGGAAAGGTGAACACATCCATATATATATGTGTGTGTGTGTGTCAACAAAGTAAAATATCAAAGATTAATGTTGATCATTTTTTTTTTTTTTTGAAAAGAGACAAAGATATATTATATTAATAGTGGACGAGAAGTCCAAAAAGCCAACGTTATTACATAAGGGAATACAAAATATCATGCCATTTTAACATCCATTCTTCAAGAGAATATCCCAACCCTAACTTAGAAGAAGAAACCCAAGTAGCAAACAAGAAAACTGATCTATCCCAAATGCCATTTACAAAGACCTTCTTTTGCTGGAAAATCCATTCTTCAAGATTAATGTTGATCATATTTTGATGAAATTTAAATTTTGTGAATTAATCTGAAGTTGCAAGTTGAAGGAAGAATCAAATAGCCTTTGATTAAATTATCCTCCCATAGTCTGATGGATCTTTTGAAGAATTGGCTAACCAAACAAGAACAAAAATAGAGTCTCATTTTACATGAAAAAGTTTCATTATACATGCCATTGTCAACAAGGAAGAAATTTACAATTAAAAAATAATAATAAAGCCAAAACCCTCCAATCTCACTAATCCAATAAAGAAGCAAAAAATATAAATTAAGACCTACAACTCAAAGATAAATGTGGAGAACTCCAAACTTACGGAAAACCTTGGCAAAAACAATTAATCCAATATCAATCAACAAATGTTTTTGAGGATTCAAACACTTCAAGTACTTTTATACAAGATATAAAAAAAATTTGAAAATCTGGAATGGAAAAAGAGAGAAAGGAAAGGGAGATTTAAGAGATAAGAACTAAAACAACAACAACTATGCAAATTTCAACCTCTTTGCCCTTTAGCATGGCTCCCATGAATATGCAAGACACATCTCCTAACATAAGATTCATCTACTTTAAATCTAACTCACTCCATCAAGATTGATAAAGAAATAATGAGGGGCAATCTTTATACCAAACCTAGGAGTTTAGGACTACAAGGCTTGGAAACATGACCAACAAAATTTCCATCTTTCCGCTTTCTTATACAACTAAGAATGTGTATGGGCCAAATCCAACACCTTGGCATAAGGTTGACAATTTGCTTGTAACTATCCCTCTTCATACCATTTGTCGTTTATCCATAATAAGCCAATCCCTTTCTTCCTCTCTTTCTCAAGGTCTTCACAAGATATGCCATCCTCTAGGAATTTAAGCCTTATTGTTAGAGAACCAGAAGAGGTTCTTAAGCTCCTTGCTTATTTTGAGAGTTTAGAGATTTTGAGTTTTCTAAGGATGTACGCATGTGCTAAAGCTTTTCGGAGTTTGATTTGTTGGATTTTCTTTTCCATCCTTCATCAATTAGTCAACTTCTCATTTATTTGTCCTCTTTAGTTTAACATGGAAATTTCATCCATGTATAGTCTTGGTCTTGGGGTGGCAAGTAGCCTATGGGAAGGTAAACATTTTCAATATTATCTAAAGAATGTTTTATTGCAATTTTACCTCCTTGATGGTCTTTTTTGTGAACAACAATGAGGAGTCCACAAATCATACTTTTCTCGTGTGCCATTTGGTTGCAATCATAGAGGAAAAATAAGGGAAGGAAGATGCAAGTGTATTCTTTCAAAATTCCCTCACGTGTGATGTGCTCGTCTCCTTCACAGAGTAAAAACAACCCCATTTTGTTAAAAAGAATTAGAAACTAACCATCTTACCAACAACTTGGACTGAGTATCTGGTTGAAAAAGAAGTGGCTGAGATTTTAAAGCTATGCAAAGGAAGGTATCCATGGTAAGAGCACTTTCTCAAGTCTTAGCTTCTACTTGGATTGCATCCAACAGATCCCAAAATGGCAAAAACTTTCAAAGTGGCTAAGGGGTCATGAGAACCTAGTATAATTGGCTTCTTTCCTATTTTCCTTTTGCGGCCTTGGTCTCCAAGACATCACTTCGTGTTTCAGCCCTTTCTTCATCCAAATACAATTTTTTTTGTAATAATAATAATAATAATAATAATAATAATTATTATTATTATTATTATTATTATTATTATTATTATTATTATCATTATTATTTAAAAAAAAAAACCAAAAAATGCAATTTGTACTCGCCTTTCCTTTTCTACTTTATCTAGTTGTTTCCCTAGACCATTTGGGTAGAGAATTGTAGTTCGGATATCTTGTTCGGCTTATTATAATGCTTTATTTATTAATATATATAGTCTTTGTTTCCATGAAAAATCTTAAAATTTAAAGAAAGAGAGATGTAGAAGAAAGAGAAATTTGTCCATCCTCTTATCTCATTAAAGGGGTGAAAAAAATAATCTAATCAAAGATTAAATGGTTCAAAATCATCACTTTTCATCAAATATTGATAACTCAAGAAGTGTTGTTCCCTACTCTTTTAAAGGATTATGCCATTTTGCTTCAGTCATTTGTCCCCCTCTTCTCTTGGCGACCTATGTTCACCAATTATTTATCTTTTGTTTTTCTCCTTCTTACTTATTATATTCTTATTTCAAATCAACAAACATGGAAACTTCTGGATAACATAGATTAAGTCCTCATACTACATAAAACTGAAGATAGCTAAATCGACCAACTATTAGTTAGCATATTTGCCATATAAAATTTTAAACAACCTTCAACATAACTTCAACCAAGGGCAACGAACCAATTACTGATTATATACCTTGATATGAATCAAACCTAATCTATATTGGATTTATTGATCAATCATGTTTTATGGATGAATAAACACAAAATCACGTCTTGGTTCCTGATAAATGAGCAAGATTGGTCTTCTATAATTGTGGACATCCAATTTTCAATATATTAAGCAAGAAAACATGGCATATAAATCTCCAACAAGAAATAAGGAAGTATAAAGGATATGCCAGAACATATTTTAGGATACCAGCAAATCACATCTCAGCCTCTAAAAATTTGAGACAATTCAATCGATTAAAAACCATGTTTATATTTAAAAATTTTTCAGCTTCTTTAGTAAGACGATAAATAAATTGAAGCACGTAAAGAATTGAGAAGAATACAATTTTGAAGACATTCGTCCACATTGCCAATATCTGCCCAGCAGATGTGCTTCAAACGCATGTAGGTTGTCCTAGGGAACATATGTTAGTCTCTTGGGCATATCTATGCACCTGCAAAATAGAGTAAAAGAACTCAGCAAATTTCAACCTTAACTTTAACTATTACCCATCACATACATAAGGAAGTTTCACTATTCAAAGAAGAACAGATGATTGAACAAAAAAACATTTTCATTCTACAAATTAATAATATAATTCAAATAACAGAAACACTATAAAGCAGTACCTCTTACAATAAATCACTTATGAGTAGAGAAGCACATGTTGAAAAGAAGTGTTCCCTAAAGTAACCTAAAACTTGCTATCAATCATAAGCAATAAGGTGTACGCTACTGACAGACTAGAATTATGCTAACAAACCAAATGATATTTTCTAAGATGATATGCATTGTTTGATCCCGTTCAAGTATTTCCATCAAAATACCAACAGAAAGCATTTTCCATAGAAATAGCATTCTTGCTTATTTCAACACTGTTCAATTCCATCTCATGTTTTGATAGGCAATATTTAAAGCCCTAAAGACCATTTAACGCATAAAAAAACACTTTGTAGTTCAATGCAATTCTATTCAAACCTCACATGTAAATCTACAAAAGCTCCCAAATTCATAATTGAATATCCAGCATGGATTTCATGCCTCCATTCGAATTGACCTTCAAAGGTACAAAAGCTAAATCACCTTGTACCTATGTATTTTAGTTTTACCATTTCTTTCAATTGTTTGTAAAATTCACTGTAGTAATTCAATTCTATGTAGATATTTTTTTTAAAGAATTCTATGTAGTTTTTTCATATTGATATTAGATGTGCAAATGCTTCAAATAAAATTATGAACTCAAATTTCTTCTTCTCTTTTTATTATTTATGGAATTGAGATCATGCTAATATAAAGCCACATTTGCCACCCAAATCCTCTCTCCTATTGGAGTTTCTCCATGGTCACATCTACTATGAAATTGAGGCAATTAAAGACTTCCACTCAAAATCAACAAATATTGATAACATATTGGCCCAAGTCAATGATACCACCACTTCACTTTCCAGCCCATGCTCAAACATAGGAAATGATTGATCAATAAGTAGATGTTGTAAAACATCACTAGAAAAGAAAACAAAATATTTTGCTAGCCAATATTCTGAATATTCTTTCCATGGTTATATAAAGGGCCTATAGGCACGTATTCGCCACATAATTATGCCAACTCCCATCCATCAAAAACAAAATCAAATCAATACTTCACAAGTTCAGAGCTATGCCTATTAACCTCTTCTAGCATTTGATAAAATGGAAGTATAGAATTAAGATTTTCTCAAGTTTAAACAATATGTTCTTACCCTAGAGACTTGACTAATTAACTAAGACACGTGACTTTCATTTGAAAATTATGTAAAATTTAGTGAAAAATTTGTTAAAATACATGTTTATATTCATCAACAATAACTCAACTCAAGAAAGCATTTTGTGACTACAAAAGCTCAACTAAAGAATGTATTTCCTCCATGCCATGCTACCTATCAGCAACAATTGTTATTGCTATAGCCAATACTTATAATTAAACTCATAATTCGTGGTGAACTTTCTTTTACCTTTCCTAAAAACCTTAAAGCTCCACCACAAGTTAAGAACTTCAAAGTTAAAATTTATCCTATATTTACAGTTATATCAAACCCTTTTTCTTTTTCTTTTCTTTTCTTTTTTTCTTTTTTTCTTTTTTTTTTTTTTTTTTTTTTTTGCAAACAATGGTTTTACAAGACAAGAATTGTCTTAAATAACCATAAAAATGTTAAAAGCATTAAACTAATTTTTTTTTCCATTTTGGTAATCTAAATGATATCATCTAAGCCAACTTACTACATCTCAAAGACTAATCCACCTGGAACAAGCACCATAGATACCCTCGTCTAATCCTAGTCAATGAATCCAATTCAACTTCAATAATTGATTTCTTTGCTTTCAATCATTCTAAACAAGATTCATTACAATCAGTAAACCTTGAAATAAGATGTAACCCATAACAAGAAGAAGAAGAAGAAGAAAATAAAACTGAACAGTTCAATCAAAATGAAAATTCAAATTGCAGGCCTAATAATGAAGTGACAACTGGTAGCACATAGAAGAAGCTATAAACTGGAAAATCTCAACCAATTCAAACAAGTAGACATAGAGATATCTCGCGGCAAAGGTGAAACTATACCTATGACTCAAACCCAAGAGGAGCTCATAGGAAGAAATTTCTTTTCCTAGCACCCCTCCAAGCCAATTGGAGGTAAAACCATGAAGCTTTTCAACAAACCTAAGCAGTACATAAGTTTTCCAGAGTCCAAAAAAAAAGAGGATCCCATAAATAAAGAAGTGGGCAATTAATTTGTCATGGGTTACCGCAACCTTGCTCATTCTCTTTGTACAAATTCTTTAGAATATCACCATCATTTGATTAGACATAACAAAAAGCTTAATTGAAACAAATTTAGTATCAAACCTCTTAATTCCTTAAAAGCATGATGGTACATTTAGTCCACAAGACAAGATTTTCCAAAATTTTTCAAAGCATTAGACTGTAAAAGTCTTGCACCAGTATTAAATTTCAGGAAGGTCCAAAACTATGTCATTAGGTAAGGGGTAATATTGGGCACGAATATGGGAATATTGAAGATTCCCATTTAGAAGTACATGAGAATCTTCAAGATTCCAATTTCTATGCCCAATGTTAGCTAGCTACCAAACAGCCCTCAGAAAAAATTCAAGAAAAAGAAAATAGAACCACCACATGAAAAACCAAATTAACAATTCAAAAAGATAAAATAAATAAACTTCTACAAAAACTATCAATGTAAACAATTAATCATGATAAAATTTCACTTACGTAAATAGAATTATTTCATTATCAATCCAAATTAACAAATTTTGAGCAGTAACAAAGAACATAACCAGGACACTATACAAGATTCAACCTTTCCTCACGAAACTTCTAAAAATGATACTAGACAACCAAAAACCTTCATCCCAATCACCAAAAAACTCGACAGAATAAGGAAAGAAAGAGACTGGCACGATTAATAAGAAACGTCGGAACCAGTTATTCAAAAAATAAAATTAAGTAAGAGTGTAAGCAAAGAAAGACAGAAGGTCGCGCTAAAATGCAGAGAAAGAAGAGTGAGAAAATGGGGAAAAACCTTTGATTCTTTGTGACCGACCTTTACTAGTTAGTTAACGAGAACAGGGGCTTCGAAACAAATCAAACACTGCGAGGACACAGCACTGTTCCAAGTCGAAATCAAAGCAGGACGATTCCGAATTGCCGGATTGTCTGCAAGAATCGGCAACAGAAATCTCAGTCCAACCAAAGAAACACAAATTCGCATTAAAGCACGGCGATCCAGTAGCTGCCAGAGAAGATTCGCAAGACAGAGATCAATTTGTGCGGAACAAAACGAAGGAAGAGACAAGCTAATGGAGAAGAAATTTGTGGAAGGAAAATGGAACAAAGAAAGAGAAGACGAGAGAGTTAAAGGGAAGACCTTTTTGGTCTCTTATTTTGTTCTGTTTTGGTTTCTTCAGGGGGGAAACGAGAGAAAATAAATAAATAAATAAAATAAAATACGAGTCCTTGTTTGTAGCCTTTGAGATATTTACCGTTCTGTCCCGCTTCTTCGGAATTGCTTCAAAAAATTAACGAATCTTGATTTTCTCTTTGATAGTAGCAAGGTCAGGGCTATTTAAC
>JAJIYU010014463.1:0-13275 GCA_030144865.1 Tinospora cordifolia
TTGATTAATTATTTATTGAGTTCTGGTGTGCTCGGAATGTATTTGATATGATTTGAAACGTGAGAAAAGTAACGTTCTGATTTTTTATGGATGACACGTGTATACATATTTAATGTAAAATGGGCATGTTTCTCTATGTGTGACCTTGATGTGATAAAAATGAAAGACCAAAAACTGAAGTGTTACATAAATTGCCAGCCCTAACCTTAGGCATGGTTATTAAAGGTGTTATTGAACTAAAACCTTTTTTTATAAACAAGACAAAAATCAATACATTTGATTTGGATAAGATTTAAACTTGTCAGATAATAGAAACACAGTGTTCAACATCACCATTTTTAACAATGTATGTCGCAACCCACTTCGTAAAAGTGACGTCACGACCGACACATAATACTATATACGCTACATCTATGTATGTAATACTATGTTAGCCTCTTACACTTAATCATACTCAATATCCATACAAAAATTTTGACAGAGTCTCTCCTAAAATTTGGACTTATCATAAATAAATTCATCACCTAATAAACACATTTTATCAATCTACCAGTTCACAACAAATAATAGTAAACTACATGCTATCTTTAATCAAAACTCATAGCTCATAATTTACAAAGTTCCACTTTTAACTAGTATAACCACATCCAAATCTCTCTAATGATATTACATATACAGTGATAATTATAATTATACAAAAGTACAACTCACAGAATAATTAAACCTACGCACATAGCAGTGACTGACGAGTCGACTACCCTTCTTGTGCCAGTTTCTTCCATTTCTTATATGTTCGTGAAATATTAAAGATAATAAGTGAGTTACAACATGCCCAGTGAATAATTGTTATCAATGGCATTTATATGCATTTAAATAATCATGCAGAAAATCAAATTAGTTAAAACATTTAAATTCATCATGCACATTTAAGTCATACATACATGCATTCAACATAGTGATCATGCTAGTTTCATTGCATCATTTAACAAAATATATGCACATCTACATCTTTCAAAAGTAGAGTTAGTCTCACTTCTTGTTTGGCCTGGACAATAGTAGACTGTACTTCTAATTATCCCCCACTCCACAACCATTTCGAGGATTATCACATAGAAAAAGGCTGATACTTTTCATGGCTTAGTCTCACGCGGATTATCACATAAAAGGTATTATTTCCTATGGCTCAGTCCATCGGAATGATATCGCATTTTAGATATACTCTTACAAATCCAAAACACGTTGCCGTGTAAATACAGTTTATGAATTTCAAATTAAATGCAACAAATGTCAATACAAGTAACATGTTTACATTCAAATCATTTTCATATCTACAATGCCATATAAATAACCAAGATAAAGAAATACTCACCGAATACCAACAACTAATCTCGCTGGGCAAGTATCTCACTTCCTGGTATGATAATCAACCACTTCCAAATTTACAGTAAAATTCAGTAATATATAATCCATCACCTCACATATAATATATATTTTTATCTGCATCAATTCTTATTTCATAAAAATCAAGGGTTTTGACATAATATCACTATTCACATAATACCAAAAATAATTATTATTCACCAAAATTACTGTCCAACCAATTTTTAATATCCATTTCCAAAATCGCATTTAACACTGTTATCCTTTTATATACACATGTTATACTGATGTTATTCGAAAATAATACCAAACAGATCATTTCTTAACATATATCAAGTTATATACAAATGTTATACCGAAGTTACACGCGCTATATACCAGTGTTTTTGAGATATTGAAACATATCGCATTCTATATACAGAAGTTATATATGCTGTATATCATATTTTTAAGATCTTGCAACATATGCATTATATATACAATGAGTATACAGTAGTTATATATGTTGTATACCATGTTTTTGAGATCCTACAACATATACATTCTATGTACAATGTGTATATAAAAGTTATATACGTTGTATATCATTGTTTTTGAGATCCTACAACATATAACATTCTGTATACAACGTATATACAAAAGTTGTACACATTGTATACCAATGTTTTAGATCTTACAACATATGCGCCGTCTTCTCCGTTCCTTTTTCATAAAATTCATTTTTAAATTGTTTTTCGGAATTTTTGATATTAATTTTCTCATTTTTGTATATAATAAAAAATGACAATATTTTTGTAAATATTCTTTTTTTTTGTACAAATATGTACTTTTCCCTTCAAATATTGCATCATTATTATTAGATTTATCGCTCACTGAGCCCACTATTGAACTTGAGCTTACTACTCTGAATTAACATTTTAGGTCCCTTGGCTATTGACAAAGGAAAAGACATCGTGAATGTCTAGTTTCTATCGTGTCCTCTCTTTTCATTTTATTATGGGGTGGTCACTTTTGTTTTTATAATTAATGGTCGACCTATGTTTTGAGAAAGAAAAATGATTTGTAAATATTATTTATAGGTAAACACTTTCAGATAGTGTAAAAGGGATGCATTTATCTTTAAATTTAGTTGTTATTTGTCATTTAATTTTGCACTTTACTTGATGAATGTTTGAGTTACTCCGATTTCACCTTGAGAGTTGTTGTTTGAAGTTTAACAATAATTAGGCAAAATTAGCTTATGCCATTCGAACCGCCCTTCAGCAATTCGATCTTTAAATTGTGGGGATGATTACTGTGGTATCAACTTGTTCTTTATCTATGAGTTAAAAAAAAAAAAATCAATTTTTCATTTCTCAATTTGTTTTCAATTAATTGGGATGAAATTAGAATGACATTCGCTTCCAATTATGGTGGGAAATTTGGTTTCTCTAGTAGATTTTCATAATCTAATTTATAATCCCCACATCTGTTTTTAGGGATATCATAACACCGTATGGCCCCCATGCATTGAGCTCAGTAAACCACAAAAAATCTTTTCAAATAAAATATGAACTGATATTTATTTTTATATATATTGATCAAAATAAAACTACTTCTCCATACACCAATGTAGGCATGTTGATTAGTCAAGCCAACATTTCTTTTTTTACTTTTATTTATTTATATATTTAGTTATTTCTTTTTCAAACAGTTAAGTAACCACCCAAAACAGTTAAATTGAATGTGACACAAGTGATCCAATATTAGAGGAGCATCTATATTATTATAATGAAAATATTCTGGATAGTTGAAGACGAAGTCTATTTTATCCAAAGTATTATTTAAAAGTTTATGTTATATTTAATTTTAAAAAAATAAATTTATTAATAATAAGGTTACAACAGTAAATTCACAAATAATTATTTTTTGTTTTTCTGCACATGCTACATTTTAAAAAAATTTTAACAATTTTTTAAATTTTGCTTTTTGTTGTCATTATTAATATTTTTAATAATTTTATTATATTAAAAAACATAAAATATAGTGTGTGCAACCTCCATACCAAATTGCTTGTATATTTAATATTCTTATAGCAGCCATGTGACACCTATATATTACAAAAAAAAAGTTGTAATAAATTGACCATTTTTCATTGAATTTGTTTCTTATAACATATATATTGTCCTAATGTGAACGTCTCCCTGTCTGTCTTCTTCTTTTTTGACGGAGTCCCATTTCAAATTTAACAAGATCATCTTCACCAGAGAACCTCATGATCATCAACCTGATCATCAGCAACAAGAACATGCTGCTGATCAAATCGACCCTCTTTCTTTTAGTCCTCCTTACAGTTCCTGATGTGGGCCGAAGCCGTTTCATCAGAACCAATTCCTCAGGCTTGGTTTCCGACGGTGTTGAAGTAATTCGGCAGCTTCCGGTGCAGGAAATCGATCGGCCGGTGGCTTCATCTGTGACTTGTGAGGCTATGTATGGATTCATGCCGTGCGCAACAAGCATATGGGGACAGCTCTTTCTCTTTGTTGTGTATCAATACTTGCTCTACCTCGGTGACTATTACATATCGGCTGGAACTGAACTTCTTTTTAAGATCCTTGGATCAGGCGTCTTTGGAGCCAGTGGTTTTCATCTTCTTGGATCTCTTCCTCAAGCTGCTCTTGTTCTTGGTAAGCTTTAATTGATTATATATTTATTTTCAAATATGATCAGGCATTACTTAGTTTCTTTAATTGATTTGTTCTGGTGATGATTGACGGGTTTCCAAATCCATTGACATGAATTTATATTAATATTGGAACTCTATGATGAACTACTCCAAAGCATATATATATATATATATACATATAATATCTTATTGAGAAAAGAAATGATCACCCTTCAAATTACAAATTAAATATAGTTAATGGCCATCTAGTTATGTACTAATAATGTTAAGTACAATAATTTTTTCACTAAACGAACGCCGCCCATGTGCTATAACTATCTCAATTTTTCTTTTTCTTTTTTTTTTTTTTTGTGAAAATTTCAAACTACCCTCATCGTTTTTTCTTAAAAAAAGATCTCTCTTTAACTTGTTATTTTTAGCCTAATTTTTAAATCAAAAAAGAAGATGAATAAGTTGGTAATTGAAAAAATATATATAAAAGAAAGAAAAAATTGAGGTGATTATAATTTACAAAACTATACCCAATTTTTTTTTTTAATCTTTGTAAAAATATTTCTTAATGTTGAAATGTTGTACACGTTCCTTAGAGCATTTCTTATGCCCCGACGCTCGGTTTGTACCGAACGTATAGGCGCTGCTGCTATGTCAAGTTAAAAAAAAAATAAAAAAAATTAATCAGAACGTTGAGCGCTTGGTCTGCATTGAGCACTCAATGCTCTGCTGCCTAAGTAGAGCGTCACCTCAACAATAGTAGTATATAATAATTAAGAGCCAAACTTAATTGAGAGTCCCACAAACTCAATTTATTATTCATCCACCAAGTCATTAGAAACAATTTCATTGCCATGCGTAACGTATGATCTTTCTCAATCATGAAGTATTCTATATTTGCTAGTGGGTTGGTTGGCATATATACATATAAAAATTTTTAATGGATGTTAATTATGTTAGACTTTTAGAAGATCGAAAAGGATTAGGTACGTATAGCTGTCTCGTGTCACGTTCAACTCACTTGAAAAACAAATGAAATAAAGTCAATCACGCAATGAAAAAGAGGTGGCGGAATTTTTAATTTTTGAAATTATGAGAAATCGTAATCTGTTATGGTTAATATATGATGACTGTGACTTATTATAATAACTGTTCATATTAGCATTGTAAATGTTTTTTTTATAAAATTATAATAATGAAATTTAATAATAATATTACTTAAACTGAAGACATCAATATCATATTTAAAGTCGTTGAAGCTAAAAACATTTTTCAGAATTGAGGAAAAAACATAAATTTTTAATAAATTTTAATTTATTATATATATATAAACTTAAAAAATAACGGGTTCAAGGGCGTCGTCCTTTGGGCTCTACTCGAGGCTGTCCCTGATGATGCAACTTGTTTATATATTTAAGTTATTACATTGAAGACAAAGTATGTAAGAAATACAAAAGAAGGGCAAGTAGAAGTTAATTTGTGGCTAAACATATTTTTTTGGAAATGAGTAGACTAATTAATATATAGTGGTCATCACATGTATTTTTGTAAATATTAATATATTTCTTCTATGACTTTTTTTTTTCTTTTTTGAATCTTATACTAAGAGTACAGTGGGCAGTCCTATGGATGAAAGCTTCTTTAATTTGATAAAATGAATAATGGCTGCCAATGATGGATAATTTAATTTGTATTTGTTTATTTTGGATAGCAACTGGTGTATATGGAAGCAACGAGATAGCACGAGATCAGGTTGTGTCTGGAATGAGCATACTTGCAGGTTCAACTGTGTTTCTTCTGACATTCGTTTGGGGAACTTGCCTTGTTGTGGGCAAGTTTCGTATTTCAGAACCATCATCATCATCTAACATGCTTGATAGAAAATTGTCAAGCTTGACTGGTTAGTCCTTTCTTGATTCACACACCTTTTAAAGAAATTGGATAAATTGTTGTCATTATTATATTGACATCGTATATTTCATATACAAGTATTTTCAAAATACATTTTGCTTACGCAGATTATGGTGTTTCTACCGATATAGAAACTAGTTATACTGCAAGGATCATGCTCATGTCTATGATACCCTTTGTTATTGCCCAATTGCCACATCTTTTCGGTTCAGCTACCGGAGGACAAATTGTCACCTTAATCTCTCTCATTATAACACTTCTATCTCTCTTTGTCTACTGTTTCTATCAGGTAATTAATGCTTAAACCTTTTCAAAATAGCAAAGGGAATATAAACAAGTACTAAAATAACACAACATTTGACGTGTTGTATATTTATATCATTGAATAAAAAAAATGATGTATACTTCAAGATATGTGCTTATTTATTTAATTGTATACTATAATATTTGATATTTGAAATAAAATTTATATGTGTACCATTGCCATCATTCTTTTTAATTAACAGGTATTTCAACCATGGATTCAAGATCGGAGACTTGAATATGTGATGACCAAATATGTAGAGAACAACTTGCTACAAAAGCTCCTTACTATTGATGGAATGCCTAACACTCGGGTTATAACTGAGTATGCTTTTATGTTATGTGATAGATCGTTCTACTACACTAAGATATACATATATATGATATTTGCAAGTTTCATATCCCTAATCAAATGGTTTTTACAAATTTATTGTAGCCTATTTCATAAAATTGATCGGAATAAAGACAAGTTCGTCACTCCCGCAGAACTTAAAGGGTTGATAGTAGGAATTCAGTTTGAAGAGGTGGGCTTGGATGCAGATGACTTCGTAGAAAAGCTAATGCGAGAGATTGATTTTTCTGGTGATGTGCACATTGACGAGAATGAGTTTGTGAAGGGCATCTCGCAATGGCTTTCAAAAACCAAGATGACAAATGATAGAAAAGCTCGTCGTCGACCAAACATTCGAAGTCCTTTCTCTAAGGTAATTAACTAAATCATACCATGAAAAAAAAAGATATTGAAAGTCTCTGAATTAAGCTAAGAAATTAAGATAAAAAACGTGGATTTTTTTATCAAATGGGCATGCAGAAAAGTGAGGAAGAAGAGCAAGATTTGCTGGTGGGTCACAAAGAGAAGGATATTAAGCCAAGCAAGCTCAATCAATATTCCCTGTGGACATTCATCAAAGCTGCAGCATTTCTATTACTAGGAACTTTTATTGTAACCATACTTGCAGCACCAATTATAGACACAGTTCAAGGGTTTTCAACAGCAGCCAATATCCCTTCTTTCTTCATCTTTTTTATTGTGGTTCCCATTGCCGTCAACTACAGAGAGGCTGTCTCAACTATTACATCAATTCGAAAAAAGACACAAGTCTCTGCTTCTTTGACATTTTCTGAGGTTTGTTCTATACCAAATTTGAGCTTTCTATCAGATATTTTTGAGTCCCCTACGTCTACATGGGAGATTTTACTTTAAAACACATTGATAGTAATAAATATAAAATCTTATTTTATATTTTATAAGAATATATTCAAATCTGATGTAGTATTATTATTTTGTGTTTCACTCATGCCTAACAGTACTATGTCCCACATTGAAATAACAAAAAAATATTAGTTCTAGTTTTGCATATCCAACCCTAAAGTTCTTTGACAAAAAAAAAAAAAAAAAAAAAAAAAAAAAAACCCTAAAGTTGGTTTGTGATTCAAATATAATTTTTTGTTTTTAAAAACTCAAAAAACATCAAAAACTTTTAAGGTTATTTTCAATAAACAATGAGAAGTCATTTTTCCTAGTTTTCTAATTTTGAATTGTATTCTTATTTTAGAAGAATTATCACTGCCTAAATTCCCATCCTTTCAGTAAGAAAGATTACGTTTTAGATTGTATTATTGTTAGAAATTCATCATTGGTGCTTTATATCTCTATGAACAAATGAAATTTCCTTAAAAGTGATTAAATATTCTTTGTTGATTTGCAGATCTACAGTGCGGTTTTCATGAACAACATTCTCGGCCTAGTCATGTTCTTGGGGATAGTTTATGTAAGGGGCTTTGCCTGGGATTTCTCCGCAGAGGTGCTCATTGTTCTAATAGTTTGCATAGTCATGGGCTTCTATACAAGTTTTAACACTACATTCCCCCTTTGGACCTCTCTTGTAGCATATCTTTTGTACCCTCTTTCAGTATTGTTACTTTATGTTCTTACCTATTTCTTGGGATGGGCATGATTCTTAGATCAAAAGATTCTGAACAGAAGAAATGAAATATACATTTAACATGCAGATATGTATATAGATATGCATGTTCAAGCACAAATATCAAGTTGTATAATTTGCATTAATTCTCTACATACATATTCATGTTAATAAAAATGGAAATGTCAAAAAAGTTTTATTTTCTACACCAAATGTCACAATATATGTAATGTACTATATATTTATATAAATATTAAATAAAAATGTATTTTGTTTATTTATCTAATGTTTATAGTGTATAATATTGCATTTGGTGTCTTAAATAAAAGTTAAAATAGCATCGAAACTTACATAAAAAATCATGTGATTGAATTCAGAAATATATATATATTTTTTCAATATGACGGTTAAAAAAATGTCAAAAGCAATTTTCTTATTAGTAATATATAACAGCAAATTTGATTTCATTGTGTATTAATTTCCAATGTAAGGATTGTGATTATTTAGATTAATAATTTGCTGTAATGTACAACTTGATAAACAAATTAAAAACAAAACCTTAGTTGAATTATGATCAATATCACTTGATTTCATGTAACTCAGTAACATAATTTTCTGATTATGACTTTCCAACAACAATTTATTTTTACAAAAAAAAAAAGACCTTACTTGCTAATTGAAAAATAAATATATAAGCTTTAAATAATGAACCACCAAACTAGAGATTGTCATTTAGCGGGGGATCAATACTACAAAGAAAAACAAATACCATAAACCCTTTTTTAATTCTTCATTACATGTGATGATGATCTGAGTAAGAACTCTTCATCCTAAGATAATGTGTCCACTTGTTTATTTTAAAAGTTCGACGTTGACCTAATGCATCTTCAATGCATGAGATGATTCCTCTCTATATATACAGAAGACGATGAAGAAGAAGATCAATCACAAAGCAGAAGAAGAAGAAGAAGAAAAAGAAGAAGATGCTGAAAAGAACATTGTTTCTTCTATTGCTTCTTCTCATGATCATGGGTCTTCATGATCATATGGTGGAGAGTCGTGTTATCATGAGATCAAATTTTTCAGAACCTGGGTTGGTTTCTGATGGAATCAATAATCTTAATAATGAGAAAGCATTAACGATAGATGGTGAGGTTATGATCATTAACACTTCTTCGTCTGTGATGTGTGAGTCCCTGTATGGATTCTTGCCATGTGCATCGAGTTTCTGGGGACAGCTCTTCCTCTTCGTTGTGTATCAGTATCTGATCTACCTTGGAGACAAGTTCATTTCGACTGGAAGCGAGCTTATCTTCAAGATGCTTGGACCTGGTGTGTTTGGAGCCAGTGCTTTCCATATACTTGGATCTCTTCCGGAGGCCGTTCTTGTACTTGGTAATTAAGCTCCTTCTTAAGCTTTTTTTTTTTTTTTTAATCACATTGACAATACTAATTAATTGAAAATGCAATTAAAATACGTATATAATTGAGTTTATATGTACTCATAATATATGAAGGTACATAATTGTAACATTTAAATGAAAAAATAAAATAATTATTTTGACTTCATAAATAATATAATTATTAGGGCTGACAATTTATGACATGTCATGATAACTTGACTCAAAGTTAACGAATTTGCATTTAACATAGGTGAGTTTGGGTCAAAATAAGTTAAAAATAATTAAACACGACTAAATTTGAGTCATAAACAAGTTAACTTGTTAAATACGAAAATGATATGTTTAACACAATTATAGATAAGTTAAGAAATAAACTATAAATAAGTTAATTTAAAACTAATATGTTCTATTAATTTGTTGATAATATAATTATTTAATTATTTTTAAAAAATATTTTTTAAAAAGAACTTAATTCATATTAATATGTTTTATATTTTTATTGATATTTTTATTAAAAATAATTTTAAAATTTAATTATAAAAAATTGAGTAGGTTATATATAGGTACACGATTATGATACGGTTGATAACAGATCGGGTCTAAATTTATAAATCTGACACGATTAATAAATAGATCATATTTGGGTTTACAATATATGAGTCAGACTCTTTAAACACGACATGTTTATGACACCGTGACACGAATTGTCACCCCTTATAATTATCTGTCACTTAAAGGCCAAATAATTATTTTAAGTTTTGAACTTCAACATTCTCCCACTTGAAGACAAAAATCACCTGAAACATCTATTTTTAATGCCTTAGATTCTTTGCCTCAAATGTTTGAAAGAAGAATCACACTTCACATGCAAGATTAGGTTCAAACATATTTTGGTTGCACCAAACTAGAAAACTACATGTTAAGCTCCTATCCTCCTCTACATAAAATCTTTCTATTAAATATGATATTTAACTCCTAGTTGCCTTTTGACTTTTTTTTTTTTTTTTCAATTCGAATCATATAGCACCAAGGTTATTAATAGCATGATCGTTAATATTCACATAAGAAACAAAACCAAATACTTTACTAACAATAATCATTTGATCAAACAACTTGTTGTAGGTGTGAAAATGTGCATGTATATGCCTTAATTTGGCCCTCTCTTATTCATTTTATTACACCATTTTGCTTTGAGCCACACTAAGCACAATCCTTTCAAGTTTTATCCTATTCTCATAACATAACTTCTCAAATCTGGTGGTATCATACTCGGCCACCCTTATTAGACCCTTGTTTTTGGATTTTGAAGCCTGACTTATTTTAAAACCTAGCTTAATTTGTATATTTAGAATGTCTCAAACACATCATATTTCTTCTTCAATTATTAAGCCGCACCTTCTTGGCGTGATCATTAATAAAAGTAGAATAGCACTTCTCACCTATTGCAAAAATTGAAGTCGGACCCTAGAAATCTATGTGCTTAACTTCAAGCTTGGATAAGTTTAGACTTCTAACTTCCTAAAAGTTGGCCATTTTTCAATTCTCCCATATTGAACTTTCACTTAGTTCAATATCTATTAATCTCATCAGTGGTAGCTTCCCTTATGAATGCATAACTTATGGCTCCTCGGCACCCATGGGTCCAATCCTCTTGTGTTGTAAGTTTGGATCTTTCTATTTTTAATAACAATAATGTAGTTAGAATTATTGGAAATAAAGAGATAGTTTTTTGGTACTCAGGCAACAATTTGTTGAGTATATGTAACCAAAGTAATAGTTTTAAGTCAAATATGAACAAGTTCGTTACATAATATATATAAGTTACAATTTCATCCTTATTAATATCGAGACTTTTAAAGTAATATCTCATACCTAGGTTCTAAAGTAATAAAATTTGGAGACAATATCGATACTTGTGAAAGTTCATACTCGCCTTAACAAATGAACCTTATATGTAAAAGCTGAGTGTTGTGGGATGAAAAATTAGTCATCATAGACATAGGTGCCATTAACATTAGGAATAAAAGAAATATTTTAAGTATTTCTCAATTAAAATTATTTTTAGAGGTGTTCAACAACTCCAACTTTTTCCTTAAACTATAATAATAATAATAATAAAATAAAATAAAAAGGTTCTCAAAAGAGAATGACCAGTTTTCTTAAAAAAAAAAAAAATTATAGAAATGCTTATTGAAAAAGCTATTTTGAAAAATAAAACTTCTCTAAACAAAGCTATATAATTTTCATTAATTTAAAAGGATTTTTAGGGTTTGTTTGACTTTAAGTTACCATTTCATACATTATTTTGCATTTAGAATTTTAACAACATGAAAAACTCTAGTCTACTTGAAGCTAAAAAATCATTTTCATCATTGTTTATAAAAGAAATAAATTATTCTTGGAACACAATAGAAAGTCAATGTTTTAAGCTTTCTATTTCTTGTTTGCAACTTCATTTAGGAGAGTGCATGTCACATAAAATCAAAAGGGTGTTAGTAACTGAGTTGATAGAAGTCATACCCTTTAAATAAAGACAGAAAGACAAGAAAGACAAGAACGACAATGACATAAATATAAAGAATTCAAATAGGAGTAATACAAATCAATTATTATTCTTGCTCCCCCACTTTTAATAGATGAAGGAAATTAATTAGCTCCTATTTATTTTCAAAAGAAAAGATAATTAAATTCTAAATTTTGGGTGAAGTTATAAAGTATATATTATTATTAAAGCTAGCTATTATTTATAACTAAAATCTTTATATTTGGTTGACCAACCATATCTAGCTAGCCTGCATAAACTTCTATATATATATATTTGTTCCAATGCAGGATGTTCGATCCCAAAAATGATCTTTAATAACATTTAATGATATTAATTAATATCACATGGATTAATTACTGAATATATGTTTTGGATCCTAATTAATTTGATTTGATTTTTTTTTTTTTTTGTGTTGTTTGGCAGTATCTGGAATTAATGGAAGTAATCCTAAAGAGCAAGTCATGAACGGAATGAGCTTGCTTGCAGGGTCGACCGTCTTGCTTCTAACCTTACTTCTGGGAATTTGTGGTATCGTGGACTTGATCGATATTTCGGTGGAAAAGGCATCACTCGCTCGGAAAGCAAGAAGCGAATCTCCAACCGACTTGTGTGGTGGGTTAAACCTCTACTATAAAATAAAATAAAAATAAAAAATGTGGATACCAGCGTCCATTAAAAATTTATTCTTAAAAAAATTAAAATTTTAATTAAGATTTAAGATTAGGGTGTGTTTGGTCGATAAAAAGTTTGTTTGAAAAAAAAAAAAAACAATATTTTCAAGAGAAGTTTCTTGAGAGAACTTAGCAAAAATTTGAACATAAAAAACTGGCAAAAATTAGTTATAGATAGTTATTATTAAAATTAATATACAATTTTTTTTTAAAAAAAAATTATTTTCCAACCTCCAATCATAACAAATTTTAGTGAAACAATGTGTGGGATAGAAAAAATTTTAAAAAATATTTTTTCACTAATTTTTCCAGCTACACATTAAAAAAAAAGATTTTTCAAGAAAATTATAATTTTTAAAAAAACATTTTTCTCACTAACCATTACACACCAAATACAACTAATTATACAGATATATATATATATATATATATATATATATATATATATATATATATATATATATATATATATATAAAAAAA